>CM040183.1:21245184-21275184 GCA_022606455.1 Callitettix versicolor | reverse complement strand
AGACCCTGAAATATTATTTTAAGTTAAATTTTATTTAACAAATTCAGACGATGAAAAAATTTCAGCGTCCGGATAATTTTTGTTAATACTTATTTATTTATTTTATTTTTATAATTTTTGTTAATACTAATTTATTTTTATACTAAGGCCTATGTAATTTTTCCTTACCTGACTTTGGAAGAATTTTGCTTCTGAAATAATGACAACAATAAGGTTTCCAAAAGATACAGTAAGCAACCAAGCAGCTGATATCAATGACTTCATGGAAACTGGTGCCTGTAAGCATAATATCTAGTTAGCTGGTATACACACTCTTCTTTGTCATTCAATACTGAAATAATAATAAAGGAAAAACCGATGTTGCACACTTGAAAATATCCTCAATAGATAATTTTCATGAATTTCACTAGAAATTATCCAGAAACAATTTGAATTGAAATGTTTTAACATTTTGTTACTTAAGGAAATTTAGGAATTACTGAAAAAAACAAATTAGCAATGACTTAATCAATGGTGACTATATATTAAGCAGTTATAAGAAAATAAATAATAAAAAGTATTGTTAATATAAAAGTAAGAATAAATACCTGAGTGTATGAGAATTCAATACCAGTTATTGAGAACATGATTTCTGCAGCGGTTATTATAAAATATTGCGGTAATAACCAAAGTATATGGATACTGTTGGGTGGTGATGTTACAAGTACGTCCCCTTTCTGGAAACAAAATAATAAAATCAAATAAATGTAACTTTATGTAAAAAAATTATGACAAATTCTAATATTAACTGAGTTTAAAATAAGTCAAGTAGTAAGATCTTGTTCAAATTTAAATTGGAAAGAACGTAATGCAAGTAGCTTCTAGTCTTAAGGAACTGAAGTGGTAGAAAAATACCCAACTACTTTATCGATGAGAAATTTCAATTTCGTTTCACAGAGACTCTGTGCTGTGGTTATTCTGAAAATAATTGTCTGTATACTTTTAAGGTTCTGTTAACTTTAAGATTTTAAAATCCATTTTAAAAAAATGTACTTTTTATTTAAATAATTAGTTTCTTAACTCTGATATTAAACAAAGTTTTGTTATATTTTTCAGAACTTTCATGGACATTTAATTCATTTTTTCCTGTATTATTTTTTTGACTGACCATAAAACATTATTTCTTTATAGAATAATAATGACTATATTATTTATTTTCAACCAAAATCAATTGTGCTGTATAACATCTTACAAGAATATGTCCTAGCACAGAAATTTAAATATAACAGTTGTACATTTTAAAACTTTTTTTGATCATTACTTGACAAAATGAAATCTATTTTAAACATTAATTATTATTTCCTAAATTTTATTATTACTATAAATTACAACTTGTATAGTAAAATATAGTCCCATCTCATATTATATATTTTACTATGAACTATTAATTGTTTGAACTTTGAAATGTAAAAAAGTTTGTATTTTTGATTAAAACACCAATATTTAATTTATGTGGACACCTAAGAGGTAATTTATTTAATTGTACCCGGGTTCGATTCCCGGTTAGGGCTTGGCATTTTCATATGCTATAAATCATCCCATCATCTGCATTAGCCCAAGTGTGCACAATAGTCAGACGTTAAAAAAAAAAAATTAAATTGCATAGCTTGTAATCCGAATAATGCAAGATTACACACATTATTGGAAATGGGTTACATTGGTGTTTATCAAAAAGCGCGATAACAGCAGCCATTTTTGTTTTGTTGACATTTAAGATCAGTCGTGTTCGTGTTATCGTGAGGTTTGCTCTGAGTCCTACGAAAAGGCCTAAAGTTTTTTTTAGATATTTAGCTCTATAGCTAGTGTTTTTTAAAATAAAATATATAATGAGTGTGCTAAAACAAAAACTTAATTTATTAATTGACCGTAGAATAGAAATTTTAAAAGCAATAGAAAGGTTAGATAACGGTGATTCAGCGAAACTCCTAGGTGCTGTGGTCACGGTTGGTATAACAACAGGTCAGGACTGGTGCCGAAATAGAAAGCCATCAAGATTATTACACACAAATTAAATCAGAATTAATACCACAGAATTTGTATAATACTGTTATTATTTGGGGTATTTTCAGTTTGATTAACTTTTATGCTATACAACTAAAGGTCCGGCCCTGTAGAGGTCAGTTCAAACAATTTCCACTGAAATTATAAAATACATTTTTGGTGCTACAACTCATTGAATGGAACATTTTAACATTAACATAATATTTCAAGCCTTCCATAGTCTCCTTTGGGTATCGTGGAAAAACCTTCTCAACAAAGATTTCTACAATCATTTTGACCAGATAGTACTGAATGAATCCTTTTAAGGAATTTAAGGAATTAAACTTGATACCTCTTGTTTATGAGATAACCATTAAACCACTAAAGATTCTATTGATAAAAATTATTATGCTTACAATAATATTATTTCCACTATCTGCTATGACCAAAGTATACACTCCAGCTGGTTCTAAATTGATATCAACGTCTACTTTGGTGCTCCCAATGTTAGCTGTGAACCTGAAAAAAAATAAAAAGACATTGTTGTAAAGACATTGTTGCTAAAGACATTGTAAGAAAAATAGTAATTTATTTTTAAATAAATGTACTACTGTTATACAATTAATTAGGCAATATTTAAACTACTGTAATTCTGTAAAACAATTTATAGGACTAAGTTTAACATTATTTTTTTCAGTTAAAAATTTTAGTGAAACGTCTGCCGTTTTTAGTGAAAGCTGATGTGTCTATTTATTTAATTTATCTATTAAAAAAAACTACCAGTTTTGTTTTTATATTGACTGTTAGACTTTAAGTTCTTTTTATTTGAAATTTGGTGCACTAAATTAATAAGTTATTAACTTCCACATCTGACTACAATTTTAACGAAATCTGTAAGAATCATTTAAGAAATTAGACATCTTATATTTTCTGCAATGTTAGATTTTTAGTTTTTTAAGATTCTTAAACTGAATTGTGTCTATCGGATTAAACTTTCTTAAAGCTTTGCTATGTGTTGTTTTCTCCCACTATCTTGGTTTCGTTTTAAGGTATCAAAAAGCTGAATTTGAGTCCTTTATAAAATAATGTAAATTACAGCTGAGAAAGTTTTTGTTTTATTGTTTAATTTATTTTCTAATATATATTTTATTGGTAAAGTTAATGAACAGCCAGTAAGTTATACTCGTATTATAAACAAAAAAATGTCTACTGGATTAGAGACAGTATTGTTTTTTTAATAAACATTATTTGTACAACTTTTACTGATACAGGATCTTGGAACTGGTTTTCAAATTTGTTTATACAATAATCAAGATAAATGTATTAATGAAGAAGGTTGTGTAAACAGAGTATTGAGCCTAAAAACTGAAGGCAATGTAAATTGATAATTTTTAAAGGCCATATAAAAATACTTATGAAATATTTATTATATGGCCTATTAAAGTATGCTTAGATTTAGAACTTAAACTTTCAACTTTAATAAAGACTGTAGACCACAGATCTGTAACTTAATTCATTTACACTCCTTGCTAACAGTTTAATTCAGATTGGTCACAAAGTGAATGACCCCTTAAGAGATACTTTGAGTAATGTTACAATCTTACGTTCCACTATGAAGCAGAGTATGTTGTGTTGTGGAAAAACCATTCTTCTCCAAAGTAAATGGTTCAGTGAACTCCTTTCCAACCAAGTTGAGATATGTAACATTGGAAATGGGGAGATTATATAAAATTCTGTAACATTAAAACCAAAAAGTACAAATATGTGATACTATGTACATACGAAGGACTACATATTAAATAAAAATTGGTTTATTTTTTAAAACTAATGAAAAATAAAATAAGTAGCAAAGAAAATTATATATGTCTATTAGGCCTTGGTAGTTGATATGACTAAAGCACTGTCTGTTTTCCTGTGCCTCTGAATTGTGCACCTCAAGGTTCTTAGTTCAAACCGAAGTTTATATATATATATTTATTGGTGAGTTTCTATAAGGCACCAACTTGTAAATTAATTGAAGTCTAAGAAATAAAATTATTATTTAAAAAAATCTGAAATCATTATTAATAAAAAAAAATAGTAACAATTTTGTTTAAAAAAGCATTGTATTAAGTATTGTTTCTAATGGTGCAAATTTAAATAAATAAAATAAAGATATAAAATTATATATTCCTGCAATACTGCAATAACTCAAACTTAATTTAGAAATATTCAGTTTAATAACATGTTTAATAATTTGAATTCTGTACCTTAATTGAGGGTTCCCTTTGTCTGACTTTGAAATAATGTCATTTCCAGGTACTTTTCTTACATCAATTGTGTCTAGATTTGAGCTGCTAATAAAGTATGATATAGCCTGTAAAACATAATTTAAAAATTACTCAATAACTTTATCGGAAATAGATAACAGGTTACTATAACGTATACTAAACTTTGGGTAAAAAACACATTTCCTTTCACTCCTACTGAAAAAACCTCTGGAATCAAAGTTTCAAGAAAAATCATTTTACCAATTACAAAATGAGGAACAAGGAATTCTTAAGCCATACAAAGGTATCAAATAAAAAAAAATAATGAAGAAGGTACTGATGTAAGAAGCAAAAAATAATTATTTGTTTAAAAAAATATTTATTATTACATATTCTCTCTTTCTCTACTAACATAAAACACTTACTGGACCGAGATAACACATTCCTATTCTACAGAACTATATTAGTGTTGACTCTGACAACAGATATTTAATACCCGAATTTATAAGAGTTGGTCCTATGACATGTTTAAACAACTTAATTGGACGTAATACTAGGTAATACAGTTTTGGAATTTTCAAATAAGTTCAAAATTAAACACTACCAAAACATATTTAAGAAACTTCTACTTTCTATGACACTGAGAAATGCAACTAACCCGCAACTTAATTCCCGTGTGTAGAACTTGATTAAAATATTATATAAAAATATTCACTATAAGATTGTGTTATAAATTACTTTGTCCAACCTTGCAGACATTCCTTGAATTAAAATATTTTAGGACATTTAAAGCAATAAGATCTGATATTCAAGCTAATATATAGTCATCTTTTACAGTAACATAAAAATAATAATTATTCAAATATGTTTAACACAGGGGTTCTCAATGGGGTTCAGGTGGACCTCTTGCGGGTTTATTGAACTTTGAAGTGGGTTGATTGAATTGGGGGGGGCTCTATTGGGGGTTGATGAAATAAATTCTATTTTTGTTCGTGCAGATTATTTAACGAGAATAACTGAAAAAGTGAAGCTCATTGGCAGTATTCACAAGAATATTTAGAATTTAGTTTTATTGTGTCTGCAGGGAACGATTCCCTCACAGTATGTTTAAGCCATAAGAAAACATTCTCTAACGATTATATGAAACCATCGAAGATGAGAAACCATATGATAAAAGTGCATCCTACTAAGCACAATAACAATTTGGATTATTTAAAAAATCTTAAAGAAAAATTTGAGAATAGTTCCAAAACGGGAATTAAATCATTTCTTAACTTGTCTATGACTACAAATTATGCAGGTGGATTAAACAAGTGGATATGCTGAATTTTGGAGTTGCATAGACATTTGCACAAAGTATGTCAGGTTAACAAGTATCAACGAACCACTATTGTTAGCATTCCCTAGTTCTTACTTGGTTATGGCAGGATTTAGCTATGTAAATAATTTATTGTGAAAGACGAGATATCGATTTAAGATATCAGAATGTGGTGATTTATGATTAATATTAACAAATATTTTCCCAGGCATAAGTAAGATAATTGAAGGACATTAACCGCAACCGCCTCATTAAAATTTTATGTATTTATGTGATTTATGTGGTTTATATATTATTTAAATTTCTGCTTCTATAATTATATTTTAAACATATTTCTAATAACACAAAGTAGAAATTATTTAAAAAATTGTATTGCTGAATTGCTCCTAATAACAGTTTAATTTGCGATGATATTTTTTCAACACATTGTAAACATATGGGGGCCTACAGAAAAAAAAATATTTAGGGGGCGTCGAAGCAGCAAAATGTTTAAGAACCCCTGGTCTAACATCAAGCAATTCGAACTATTAGTTGTATAAATGATGTTAAAACATGTTGAGCATCGAATAAAAATAAGTTTTACAAAATATGACATAAGACTTGAGTTAATGTTCTATAAAAAAATCGATAATAAAAACTTACTTGTGTATTAACCATTGAAACATTGCCTGACCATGATTTACCAGGAGCAAATTTACAACTGGAATCAAATGCAACATTCAGCTGATATTCTTTGTTGTCAAAAGGAATGTTCTTAGCTTCCAGCACACCAAAGTTGTTTATTACACCAGACAGCCCTTCTATATGAGAATTAACTGTTGCACTGCAGTCAATGCCGTTGTACAATCGTAGCTGGCTCATTCCAGATTCTGGTAATACTGCATATGTACCCTTAAAAAAATTAGGCTAAATGATTACAGTTTCAATTGTATACAAGTAAAAGAATATTGGACACATTAAAAAGAAACACTGTAAGTTATGGTTTATTTTTTATATTTAAATTTTGTAATATTTTTTTTCTTTAATTTTGAAACTTACATTGTTTGAATCACAACAACAATTTAGGAAAGTCATGTTCTTCTAATAACAATAATATATTTTTTTTTATAAATGTCAGGTTCATTTTTCAAATTTTAAGTTAAACAAAATACTTTTAACAAAATACCAATTTAATTTAAGAGAACCGATAATAACTTTGCATTTATTTCAAACTTTCTTAAAAAATTATTCAATATGTTATACGAATTTTGATAAATTTGGTCTATTGGATATTCACCATTACAAAAATTTTGTATTACTGCCATTAATTAATTGCTTCTGAACTGCAATTTTTGCATAATTTTTTAGTAAATGTATATATTTTTTTTCTTATGACAGCCAATTTTAATTTTAGCGACACACCAATAATTTTAGTAACATCTTGCTGTTGATGATTGTGTTGAAAAGGCCACGAATAATCTACAAAGTGCAATGGGTAGGATAAGT
The DNA here is from genome assembly GCA_022606455.1 of Callitettix versicolor. NCBI lineage: Eukaryota > Metazoa > Arthropoda > Insecta > Hemiptera > Cercopidae > Callitettix > Callitettix versicolor. The sequence continues at coordinate 21,268,113 of CM040183.1, read as the reverse complement.
ATCTGCACAAAGTGCTGGCGAGTTAAACTGAATGAGACAAAATCAGTGCATATAAACTTTACCAATAGGATGATTGCCACCCATCCATTGTTTATCAATGCTCAAGCTGTTCCTTACTCCAACAATGCCAAATACTTGGGGATGACCCTGGATACGAAGCTCATGTGGAAAGTCCATGTAAAGAAAAAGGTTGAAGAGCTTAAGATAAAATATAGGAAACTTTACTGGTTGCTTGAACGTGACTCTGAGCTTTCAGTTCAGCATAAAAGTTTAATATATAAACAAATATTGAAACCAGTATGGACATATGGCTTGCAATTGTGGGTTTGAACAAAACCGTTAAATATAAAAATAATCCAAAATTTCCAAAACAAAGTCTTGCGAGGAATAGTCAATGCCCCATGGTATATATATATATATATATATATATATAAGCCTCAGTGGTCTAGTGGATATCGTACTAGGCTTTCACCCCGAGGACCCGGGTTCAATTCCCGGTGAGGGCTTGGCATTCCCAGTGAGGAAGTTAAAAAATGTGCAACTAGTCATAATCTACGGCTTCTTACGCATGAAAATTGTGAGATGGAGGCAGTGCGTGAAGTGGCCGGCAACGTTCGCCACCTCAAGAGGACTAAACCTTATGAACTGCTCCACTGATGTTAAGGAAGTTATTAATGTAATAGCTATCCTACAAATGTGATTTTGTTGTAGATTTAAACCATTAGTCAATCTTGTAAAGATTGGTTATGAGTCTTTACTCATTTTTAAAAAAAACACCAATAATTTAAAAAAAAGTCATTTTCTAATCATACTTATTATTTTTTTATGAATGTCAGGTTCATTATTTAAATTTATTTGTAAAATGTAACTCACTTTTGTTTAAAATTTCTTATCCTGACTTAAGTCATTATTCTACATACAAGATTTAAATTTCAGCAACAGAAATTAAGCCAATGTTTGCGAAATTGGTCTCTTAGAGTTGCCTAGTATCATTGCCTAGTATACTATATGGCTATAATTTTGGAAAAAGTGAGCACAACTTTCTGTAGTATTTATTTATTACAAACATATTTCCCTATACGTTTTTTCCTTTGACATTCTTTTGGGAAGGACCAAATTTAGCCAGTCACTTAATACCTTGGAAATCTAATTTGGAAAAAACATGATTTGAAATTTTCCCTTAATTCAGCATTTTTTTTCTTATAAAAAAAATAAAATGGTCATTAGCGAAGTGTCTTTGTGTATAAAGCTGAGGGACATACAGGGCAGGAGCCTTTTCTAAAGAAATGTTATGTAATACTAACTAATGCATATTTTCATTGTTTTAGGCTGAGACATTACCAAGTAAATTACGTTGTTTCAATTGTTACAAAGTTAAAAACAGTAAGTTTCTACCTACAGACATAAACCGAACAAGTTATTGTTGTTTCCTATGGCTAGCCCGGACTCCAGTCCATCAGCCTCCTTGCCTCCCAATACAGCCGAGCGAAGCTCTTCTGTCGTCTCGAACAGCATTCAATCCAGGCCATGTCAGCAGGTGTTCCTTGTTCATATTTGAGTTCGTCTCTTGGCACAGAGGGCACATTTCAGAGGAGTAGACTCCAATGTGCTTCAAGTGGGCGGCGAGGCAGTCATGACCCGTGTCAAGACGGAACTGTGCCACTGACTGTCTCCTTGGTTTTTCCTTCAGTCCGTCCCATTCCTCGTCTATATTTTCCCAGCGTTTGCCTCTTTCTATGCTCTTCATTTTTTCCATCTGCTGTTTCTTCATTATACTTTTGAGCATGGCTTTTGCCTTATTTGTATTAGGCGAATATTTATGTTGGGGTAGGAGTGAACCCTTCTTTTCCAGCTCATCTGCAGCCTCATTTCCTGGCACACCTACATGAGAAGGGATCTATTGGAACACAATATTTCTGCTTAATTTTTCAAGCATTCGTAACATTTGATTTATTTCTTTAAGATTGTTGCCCACTGATGATGATAGGGCCTGCACTGCTGCCTTGGAATCTGTCAGTATTACACAGTTTTGGTGTTTATGCGAAGTGTTCAGCAGAAGGAGAAGTGTTCTATATGGCCTCCATCTCGGCGTCAAAATTCAATCTGTTTAGCCCAACCGGGTAGTGGAGGGAGAAATGGGTTGTGTACACTCCCGCTCCGGTACTTCCGTCCTCATACTTGGATCCATCTGTGTAGATTCTCAACCATTGGTCAAAGGGGTATCTTTCTTCTATTGTGGAGATGGCCAGTTGTCGGAGAAGCGATGGGAGCATTCTCTCTTGTTAACTTCCTCAACCAAAGACAAATTTATGTCTATCTCCAGAAGATGAATTGGGTTAGTTGGTATGGTATATGATTCTGTAATGGATATCTGTTTATTGCCATTGAGGTATTCTGATATTAAGGAAATGGAATTTTTATAGTTTTTTAATGTGTTGATTCTGGAGGTGGATTTGGTTCATGATGTCTGAGGCAGTCCTTGCAGCCCCAAGTATGTAACTGCCGCAATTTGTTTGACTTCTTCTTCTATAGGTTGATTCCGCATGTAAATCTGCATTGCTGTTATAGGAGTGGTTTTAACAGCTCCACAAATAAGTCTCAGAGCATTGTTTTGGCATCTTTCCAGTTGTCGTAGGGCTGGTTTACCAGCAGTGATCAGTACTTCGTTTCCGTATGTTATGACTGGCTTTATGTATGTATTATAGGTTGTGTTCAGTGTATCTTGAGTACTTCCCCACTTTACTCTGGCGAGTCGTTTCAGCAGACTCATTCTTTTATTCACCTTATCTGTGATGTGTCTGGTGTGTACTTTCCAGCTCAACTTATTATCCATGACTATACCAAGGTATTTTGTTACCTCGCTTGTGGGTAACATGTTGTTGTAAGTATGGTTGAGTGTCGGATTCTGATGTTTCAGTGAGAAGAACTGGTCAATACAAGTAACCGAACAATACATGTGCAAAAATACAAGGTTTGACGATGTATACTTATGGACTTTTCTAACTAAAAATTAATATAACAAAGTATTTTTAAAGGTATTTTTATGAATGTTCTAATGCCTAATAAATATTTAATACTGTATAATAAAAAAAATAATTAAATACTGTGAAATATTAAAAAATAGGGTATTAAAAATGTATATGCTATACAAAAAATGTTTCTATATGAAATGTTTTAATGTTTCTGTTAAAACATTACTGAAATTACTCTAAATTACTGAAAAATAAAAAAAGTTAAAGTATTTTTTTAAAAATAAATTCAATAATATTACCTCTAATTTTGTTTCTAGAAGAGCAGAAACAATGAATGCCAAAGCAGCTAAGAAACCGCCGGTTGATAACCTTTGAAGTGGTCGAGTAAGTAGTCGGCAAGCTGCCAACATAGGATACACCAAAGACTCAAACAGAGGTATAAATAAAAGAATCAAAACAGGGTTTATAACTTGCATCTGATCAGGATAAATGGTGTACCAGCCAATCCGTCCGTCCATTCGAGTAGCTTGAAATGTCCAGCGTGATCCCTATTTCAACATATTGAAATAAGTATTAGCAATTATGGTTTAGATATTTGTGCATTAGCACGTGTACATTCATAACTTTAATGCATAAACATAACAGAATTGTATTAGGATTATGTTTTCAGTAATTATATGAATTATGTAAGTATACAAAATTGAGATTATACTAGCAGTTTCAAGGCTTATTACTAAAAATGTCATTAAGAAAATCAAAATGTTTAACGCAGTCAATGAAAACAATCAAGGAAATTAATTTAAAAAAATTATACTTAAAGTAATAAATAATTAAGGCAATGTTTCTAGTTCTTCTTATCCCTAGAATTAATTTTACTCATCATACATTTTACAATAAAATAAAAAAAATTCATAACCAATTTATTTTAAAATAACCAATAACTTTGCATTTCTTTCAAACTTTTACTCTAACTTAAGTGATGGTGTTTCAAAAATTATTAAAATTTAGGCAAAATATATCAGGCCAACTGACAAATTTTGTCTCTTGGATGTTCACCATTGTTTTTTAATTACGGCCAATAATTAATTGCTTCTAAAGTAAATTTTTTAAATCCTAACCTGCTATTATTGTTTAAAATTTTATTTTACCTTTAATCAGTACTAAACAAAAAAGTACTTATTGCAGTTCTCTTGGCATACAGTACTAGGATTTTTGAAATTATTTTTATAATATGCCTTATTATCATACCTGTTGATCAAATAGTGCCCAAAACAAAGGCAGTGGAATATACAGTACTAAGACTTGTAAAACTGCTTTGGTATCGGAGATCAATTGTTTACTATATTTGTCTTCTGCATAGTCTAGCCAGTGCTCTTTTTTAGTTCCTTTATGTTTAATTTTTTTTGCTACAGCATGCTATAAAAAGAAAATATTATATTATTATTATTTTTTCATAGGTTATATTTACAGCTGAGATTTAATTTGTGTTAACATATAATAAACTTAATACTTTGGCAATATTTTATTATTGTATCCAAGTTATGTTGAGTCTATGGACGCTGTAAGTCATATTGAATCTATTCTTTGCTTGAATAAGGTTAATTAATGATAGTCTGTATATTTTTTTAAAAAAGTAAAAATATTATATTTGATATCTCATTTTAATCAACATAATTTTGTTGTGGGAATTTAGTCTGATTTTAACATTTGGTATCTATATTTTTTGCTTTTAAAGATACAGGAGCAAAAAATACGAAAGAAAAGTATATACAAAATGTAAAAATCAGGCAACATTCAAACAAACAATACCTGTAGAATGAGATAAACATAAATTTATGTTAACCAATAGTAGTAATCTGTATTGTTAGTTAGTATTAGTCAAGCAGGGAATAGATTCAATATAGCTTTCAGGGCCATAGACTCTTCATATGGCATTCAACTTAACTTGCGTTAAGATCTGAAAATTTTCCTCATGTGGATTTGTTTGCCATAAGTTGGCCGATATGACAACCTACAGTCAGAATGACCTTGGCATCTGAAGTCAGTGCAATGGTGATTTGACAGCAGGAAGCACAATGCATTAAACTTTGTAAATTGAAACATTTTCTGATTTTACACAAAGTAGTTTTAGGCATGGATATAAAGGTCCTCCGAAAGTCAAAACAGTTTGTAGTTGTTTGGAAAATTTATGAAAATCTTCCAAATGTTCATAAATGCAAATCAATAAATAAGTGAGTTGTTATTACAAAACTTTAAACTCCCTATTTGTACTTTATATATCAGTCATTTCACCAGGAAGAATTTTAATTTACTGTTTATATTATTAACTGTTTATCGACTGTTTTGTATATTATTGTTGACTGTATTATTATAGTATCAATAATACTATAACAATATAGTAACTGTAAAAATATATAACAATATATTATATAGTATAATAATATACAGTATCAATAATACTGTATTATTGACTATATTATTGACTGTTTATATTATTAATCAAAATTAATAATAAATACATATTAAATAGGAAAAAAGCTAATAAGATTGAATATAGAATACTACAATATTAATACATTAATATTGTCAACTTACTGATATACAAGAAACAGCCTCAACAATTATATTTCCTTGAGGTTCTTTGATTATGTAGAGCCTTTTACCGAGAAGGAAAATAACTGAAAAACAAGTTAAACAAGTTTTCGTTAATTCAGTAATTTCTTAATTAGCTGCAATACTACTGTCCCTTTCTTTGTTTGCAGCAGGATCATAGTTTTATACAAGTATTCATTTTGGTTAAACTTAAAATAGGGTTATCTTAAAATTGGTTGTATTTGATAAAGTTTTTTTAAAAAATATTTCGATTAAGTTCAATTTTAGTTCCATAGTTCAAATTTAGTAGTTCGTAAGTATCCAAACAAAACATATGGTCTGCTAAATCCCAAAAAAATTGTGTGCAAATTGCTGTAGGAAAAATACTTGCAATCCTTTTTTTGTATTTAAACTATCTGTTTTAAAACTCACATTGTTAAAAGCTATATATTTTACAATAGAGTCAATTTAGATGTACTTTTATACAGATTAACAAACAGTATTCCATATCTTACCGGTCGCAATGATCATGAGCAAAGCAGGAACTCCAAATGCTAACGGATAACACGAGTCTGATCCTAGACAGTGCACATCAAGACGTAAGATAGGAGTAAGGTACGTCGAGATTAAGCTTCCAGCATTGATAGAAAAGTAGAATATACTAAAAAACTGAGCCAGTTGTTTAGCTTGATCTGGTATTATAAACTGATCTCCGCCGAAAGAGGATACACAAGGTTTTATTCCGCCTGTTCCAACTGCGATAAACAGAAGTCCCAGCAAACTGAATAGTCTGTGTGTATAAGATACAAGAAAATATTTACTTAACTCAATGATATATTATTAAGAGTGTTATTAAATAATATAGAGCTTTGTTCAAAACCTTCCGTTCATAAGTTTTTCAAAATCAGATTATGTATAAATATAAAATTTTATTTCTTGTTTTAAAATAATGCATCTTAATTTTTTGAATAAGTAAATGCTTTGAAAACAGAAAACTTTCTAAGAAATTAATATTTCTTGCTGAATTTAAAACATCTAAAAACAATTTATCTACTACAAAACAAACTAACTTACTGTAATTTTTACTTTCAAGTAAAATAATTTTACATTTGATTACACTGACATTTGATTATTTTTTACATTTGATTACATAATTTATATTTGATTACAATAACATTTGATTATTTTTTACATTTGATTACATAATTTACATTTGATTACACTAACTGATCATGATTCTCATTTTTGTGTGGAAAGATATTTAATGTAAGTTCCAACTCAAAACGTCAAACGCAAATACTATAATATAGAAGGCAATGGAAAATTTACCTCTGTGGGAGGCCAAATACTGGAGAAGATGATACTGATATGACAACACTTCCAAGTACATACACAATGGATAGGTAAAAAATTGTTCTGAAACATTACAAACAAATCATATATATGCACTGTAATTACTAATCTTTAAATTTTCAACTTGAGGAAATTTTGTTCTTGTATAAATAATAAATTAAACTAGCCTATCACTTGTTTCATTAAAATAAATGATATATAAACATTGTACAAACTTTTAACACATTAAGTAAAAATATTTAAAGAAGGTTTAAATAAAAATATCTGAATCAAATTTATTGGTTTATACCTCACCGAAATTCTGATTTGGATCTCCATTAATGATTAGTTTTTTCTTGATTGATTTCTAAACTTAACATTAAATTTCTTAAACCAAGTTATGAGTCATTAAATATGACCATAATTTGCGCAAAATCTGATATGTCCATACTGGGAACTCTGTATCATTTTTTCCTTTTGAAAATTGTGATTTATATTCATATACTTATTTTAGAATGTATATATATATATTATTTGCGTATAGACCCTGTTGGATCACGCAAAGCACTCCGACTCATGTCTTGTTCTTTCCAATCCTCCACACCTCCCCTGCTCCTCCGTCCATTTTACCCCTGCTCTCTTTGGGATTTCATTCTCTGGGACCTTCCAACCGAGCATCTTTCTCCTGTATTCGTGCCTGTCTTCAACGTCTGTTGAGTCTATTTCTGCATCATGTAGGTCTATTCTGACTTGTGCGATCCACGACGTTGTTGATTTGACTCCTTGTATATACTTAAGGATTCTGTTGGCAAGTCTCGTTGTTGGGAATCTACTGATATGTCCATAGAACCGAAGCCTCCTTCTTCTGATATCTGCTGTCAGGTTCGATATCTTCTCTGTGGTCTTCCGGAAGTGTAACCTGTATCCATCTTCTGTTAATCTCGGGCCAAGGATCTTCCTCAAGATTTTGCGTTCTTCCTTCAAAATACCCTCCACGGTAGCTTTTGTGTGGAGAGCTAGCGTCTATCATCAACGTGTGTGTGTGTGTGTGTGTGTGTGTGTGTGTGTGTGTGTGTGTGTGTGTGTGTGTGTGTGTGTGTGTGTGTGTGTGTGTGTGTGTGTGTGTGTGTGTGTGTGTGTGTGTATGTGTGTGTGTGTGTATATATATATATAATAAAGAATATATTTAAAAAATAATATTTTTTTTTAAATTTACATTTACAATTTCAGTAGAGGCAATTGAAGTGAGCAGCTGATGGGTTTAGTGATCCCACTGTACCTCTAGATCATATTATTCTCATTCATCTACTCAAGACATACAAACAGCGAAGTGTTGAGCCGCAGTATAGTCATCCAATGACAATTACAAACATGGCAGCGACAGTGCGACGAATCAACAAATGGTCGATAGACATACCAACTCATAGGTAACATCCAGGATTGGTGCAACAGGGATCATGGGGAGGTGGATTTCTATCTCACTGGGCACGGTTGCTTCCGAGCATACTTGTTCCATTTCAGGCTGGAAACAGACTTGGCTTGTCCCCTCTGTCTTCCAGCATTGGAGGAAAATGTGAAGCATGTGTTTTTCCGGTGTTGGAGATTCGACGAGGAAAGGATGAAGCTGCAAACATTTTTGCGAACATAACTGGAAAGTCTGGTTGCAACAATGATGGCTTCAGAGGCCAACTGGAGGGCCATTGTAGGATTCACTGCAGTGGTCATGAAGAGGTTGAGGGCTAAGGATCGAGAAAGGAGAGCCAACACTGTAGAAGAATAAGCGTTCAGCCAGTCCACCTTTCCACGAAGTAATGCCTGGCGGCGGTTCCTTGGGGGGGGGGAGGGTTTACAGAAGAGGAACCCTTCTTCTTTGGTGGCTTTTGGTGGTTTTTTTAATGCTAAACAATATATCTTAACTTGAGTTTGAGCTTTAGTTTGAACTTAATTTGAGTCCTATTCTCTGGAGTAGTGCGGTACCCTACTCCAGGTAGTCTATAAAAGATTTGTTCCACCTTTTTTGGCATAGCAAAATACACACACACACACACACACACACACACACACACACACACACACACACACACACACACACACACACACACACACACACACATACACACACACATTTTTATACTTCATAACTTGGCTAACTCTAAAGTGTAAAGTGACCCACGCTGATGGATTGAATGAAACTGGCCTAATGGTGTATCAAACTAAAGCCTGGGGTACTTGGCAACCTCCCAGTGTACTTAATCTTATCCATGCGTGCGGGACTCTGTACAACAAAATCTTGCCAAATGGGCACAGACTCCATGATAAGGGTCAATTGTAATGGGGGGGGGAATTGAAAGGGATTTAACAGAGCAAGCATCCGCAAACACCTTAATAACAAACTGGAAAGTCACCAATTAGGAATGGGGAATTCCTATTCCTATCCAGATATTAAACTTTATGGAGAGATTAGGGTTGGAGAAGGCACTGTAATTGAGCAAATCATGACTACAGAAAGAGAGCATAACAGATCTAGAAAGGTCGCAGTGCAATAATAACCCAGAATGGTGTGCAGCTATTCGTTCATTCAAACATTTACAATATGGAAAATAACATGCTTTTCACCTGGGCTTTTGTGACCAATAATTAAAGGTTAAGAAAATATTTCAAAATATGAGCTTGAATGTCATATTTGCTAAAAGCTTGAATGTCATATTTGCTAAATATTTCCGTAAGTTAAGCGTACAAGTTACATAACATAATTTAGATAACTAAAAGATTTATTTATAAAATGTTATAAGTTTGCTAAATATTACGAATAGTTTTAACTTTAATATTGCTTAAGCCTACTTTACGTAAGTTTAGGTAAATATTACACATTTTTAATTCCTGTAATCTCTCAGTAAAATGAAATGAAACTTGACGTTTTTTTTCAAGATGTAGAATAATTAATATGAAAAGTTTATTATGTAATGTAAACATTAGGCAAAGTACAGTAATATGCAAATATAATCCAAAGTATTTGATCATTTGAAATAAAATTTATTATTTTAATGAAATCACAAATATTGTAACTTGATATAAGAATCACATAAAACATATTCTTGAATTGTCAATAATAATAATAATAATATTATTAATAGTAATTATATTTTTCATTTTTTGGTTGGCGGGTGTTCATGGAACAAATACTGTAGGCTACTATAGATACATAGGTCTAATAATATATATTTTAAAACCTTACTTAAATTTTCCAAGATATGAGTCAGCAATAATGGCACCAATCAAAGGAAAGAAGTAGCAAAACATGGTGTATGTGTGATAAATGACTGTAGCTTCTTCATCGTTGTACGATAATATGTCTCGTAAGTACAGGGCCAAGATTGCTAAAAAAATGGGGGAAAAATTAGAAAACAAGTTATTAATAAAAATAATATATACTAACAGATAAGTAATTGTACAAATATTAAATAAAAGCTTTGCTTGATGTTATTTAAATTATATTTTAAATGACAACGTTTTTAATAACAAATTCTGAAATAGCATAATGTTTTTTAATTTTAAGAAATCAAGTTGAAGAACTGTTACTAACTAAAATACAAAAACGGTTACTCCACTAATTGAACCAGTATGTTAAATATTTTTGTTGTTGTTAATGGTACAAATAAAGTAACAAAGTAATAACATAGTGATATTAGTTGACTCTAGATCAGCATTACAAGTAATTGCTAACAACACATCTGCAGGCTGTATGATAGAATCGATCGAGAAGAAATACAAAATAGTTAAACACATTACCAAAGAATTGGTACTGCAGTGGATCCCATCATATGTAGGCATACAAGGGAATGAGCGGACAAGCTGGCCAAACAAGGAACCCTTATAGTGCAGAAACCAAAAAGAATGCTCACACTGGAGGCTAGGATTAGTGCACTGAAGCTAACATCTTATCTTGAATTTACAAAGTCATAAAGAACAAGCCTTATGAGAATGTATTCGACTTGTATAGGAAGGTCAAGGACCTCCAGAGGAGGACATCTGTCGTGGTCTTTCGGCTGACAACTGGACACGTCTGTCTGAATGAACATCTGAAGAAAATTAAGACATTAAACTATGACAACTGCACATTGTGTGAATGACCAGACACCATCATGAATGAGTACCATCTCCTGGTCTGCAGAAAATTAGATGAAGAGAAGCAGAGAAGAAGAGATCTCCCTGGCCTCTACTGGGAAGCAAGATCAAAGATGGCGTGAGCCAGCGGAAGCCATTGGAAAACAACAAGTAACAAAATAATTCTATTCTTAATTAAAAAATACAAATTGAAAGTTACACTTATTAAATTTGCCTCATTATTATTTAATGATTGAAGCAGTAATTACATGGACAATGAATGTTTTGCTATTGTTGATTCTACTATGAGTTCATAACAATAGTATAAGATGCAAAAATGTAATAATAATTTTTTTTTTAATAAAATGAAACAGTAATATTTTTGTTGCAATGTTGGTTAAGATACAGTAAATTAGTATAGGCCTAATAATATCATTTATCTAGCGTGTTTATTTAACTATGATAATTACTTTTGAAGGCCAAGTGTTGGTTAAGGTAGGCTTTAAAATGAAGTACTCCAAGTATGCGGTTTAAAAAGTTAAAAATCAATTTTATTTTCAAAGCGATGGAGTAAAATCTTAAATAATTGAAAAAAATCTTAAATGCAATGTTTTTAAAGTAAATTTAAAATTTCCTGCTCCTAAATTATTATTTAGTGTCTCAAATACAGTTTGAATTTTTCAATACAGACCACTGTAAAACTGTATTAAGTACTGACAATTGTTTAATAGGCACTATTAGTTTAGAGTAACAATTATTAACTTACTTCTCATGCCATAGTATGTGAATCTTTCACAGAACTCATTGCTGACTATGAAGAACACTGACTTGGGATATTTGTGTTTCTGAAAAAAAAACCATAATTATTAAAATCTTCTATGTTTCTTATAAGGCTAACCTGGCAACAGTCTGTGGTGTCAGCTGTAATAGTAAATACAAAAAAATGGGAGACATTATACAATTAAGAAATTACACTATATTTATTTTAAATAACCAATACAAAATCGAATTTAAACATACTGCATTAACAATGTGATTGGAATATTATTATGTTCAAGTTCCAGTTTTTTTTTTCAAAAATAATTTCACAATAAATTCTTATATTTTTGAATTATCCACATACTCCTTACTGCTAATATATATAGTTTAATTTTAACAATTTAAAAACAATAAAAATTTATTTAAAAAACCACTTAAAGACGTCATTTTTTTAAAAAAGTAATAAACTTCAAAGAAAACTGCTTATTAAGTCATTTTACACTACTAAAAATGTTTTTAATTTACATACAGTACAACAAATACAGATAAACTAGAAATCTAAGCGGAAAAAACAAACAAAAATGTTCATTTAATCACAATTTTCATGTCTTTAAATCTATCTGTCATAGGCACACTCATTCACAATGGAAATTTTTTGGTTTAAATCACATTTTAAATAACCTAAAATCAAATACATCTAAAATCACATCCAGGAAATATATGAAGAATGAAATAAGCTCTTGTACAAACTCAAAGCTCTACAAGAAAAAAATGCTTATAAATTTAAAATTTATACTTATGACTTATCTTAAAATTTATCTTTCAGAGGATAATTAGGGCTTATAATTATAAACCATCAGCTTTGCTTCTAATAAAAACAGCATATTTGTAGGTGCAATAAAATAAGTATAACAGTTGCAATGAATATAGAATCTATTTTAAAAAAATTTCAGTACGTCTACTGTACTGTAAAAAGTACTTTTTTACAATGTAGTAAATTGTAAATGTTCGAAAATAGAGTTACAAATGTACAAAATGCTGTTTCTCGGGCTATTAGATTTAAGATCACCTGTTTACAGAATAAAACAAATTACAAATGTACAACTCGGTGTTTCTTAAGCTATTAGGTTTAAAATAACCTTTTTATAGAATTAAAAATGCACAATTTGCTGTTTCTTCGGCTATTAGGTTTAAGATCACCTGTTTATAGAATTAAAAATGTACAACTTGCTGTTTCTCAAGCTATCTATTAGGTTTAAGATCACCTTTTTATAGAATTAAAAATGTACAACTTTCTGTTTCTTGGGCTATCTATTAGGTTTAATATCACCTGTTTACAGAATTAAAAATGTATAAATTTCTGTTTCTTGGGCTATCTATTGTCTGTTTACAGAATTAAAAACGTATAACTTTCTATTATTAGGCTATCTATTAGGCTTTCGTATTGGGCTATCTATTAGGTTTACAATCACCTGTTTACAGAATTAAAAATGTACAACTTGCTGTTTCTCGGGCTATCTATTAGGTTTACGATCACCTGTTTACAGAATTAAAAATGTACAACTTGCTGTTTCTCGGGCTATCTATTAGATTTACTATCACCTGTTTACAGAATTAAAAATGTACAACTTTCTGTTTCTCGGGCTATCTATTAGTTTACGATCACCTGTTTACAGAATTAAAAATGTACAACTTTCTGTTTCTCGGGCTATCTATTAGTTTACGATCACCTGTTTACAGAATTAAAAATGTACAACTTTCTGTTTCTCGGGCTATCTATTAGTTTACGATCACCTGTTTACAGAATTATAAATGTACAACTTGGTGTTTCTCGGGCTATCAATTAGGTTTACGATCACCTGTTTACAGAATTATAAATGAACAACTTGCTGTTTCTCGGGCTATTAGGTTTTAGAACACCTATTTACAGAATTAAACATGTACTACTCAGAATCAGCCTATTACATTTAAGTCGTCTGTCTATGGAATGAAAAATTTAGCTACAATTTGGTGTTTCTTGAGCTATTAGGTTGCCTATCTACAAAGTTAAAAATGTACTCATTATTTCAAGGGCTATTAGGTCGTCTGCCTTCAGAATTGACACGTAGAACTTCGTGTCACCTAGTTCGACTGAAGATGATTTTTGTTTTTGTTTTTCAGTTAATTTTTCTTAGAAAGAAATTTTATTAGGATATCCTTCCAATAGACCTTACCTTTTAAATTTTATTAACTGTTTCTTTTGAAATTAACACATATGGTTGAGTTGACATGACAATGAAATTGTAATTATTTGTGTATAGGCCTACTCAGTGTTTACGTTTTTGCAGGCTCTACTGTCTATGGCATTGCATATTCGATGTTTTCCTCCATAATTTTTGCTATTGTTCAAATTAAAAGAATTCCAGTTAGATTTTACTTCTTAAATTATTTGGAGTAATTGTCGTGGGTTAAGGAGTTCAATATAGTTTTTAAGGAACTCATTACATCTAATGAAAAATTGTGTTAATTTCAAATAATTAAAAACACAGTCCTTGCACTGCCTTGAACTCAGTTGTTACCAGTCATTGAATAATTTCATTTTGTCAGGCTTTCTGTGGCGGATGAATTAAGCCGCTCAGTTTGGGGTCAATTGGCAATAGTTGACCAAGTCCATGTGTTGATAATCTCCCTAAGCACGACGAAGTCGGACAAGTATTTTCAAAACATCTTTAACAAAAACTCTTTTTTGTATGCTTTGAAGGTTTGAAATTTACGTAAGACTTGAGATAACCATATTTACATTTTTAAATTTCATTAAAACTATTCAATTTAATATTAGTTTTTCTTGTAGTTCCTTATCAGTTCCGTTGTCTGCAACCATTTTGGCTATGATTCCTTTGTTGGCCTCAGCCTTTGGATAACTGCGTTGTATTTATAGAAAACTGTATTCTTAGGTTTCTATATTCTCCTTCTTCTAGGAACTCCTTTATTTTAAAATTTACCTGTAGTATTTGGAACTTGAGCGCACGCGCACGCACGCAAGCAGAACCAAAGGAGTAAAAACCACTTTTTTTTTAATTATGAGATCTAGATTTTTTTTTCGTTAACGTCCGACTATTGTGCACACTTGGGCTAATGCAGACGATGGGATGATTTATAGCGTATGAAAATGCCAAGCCCTCGCCGGGAATCGAACCCGGGTTCTCGGGGTGAAAGCCTAGTACACTATCCACTAGGCCATCGAGGCGGCTCATATGAGATCTAGAAATGGATATATCCTTCAAAATGCTAAGATCTATTTTTTTACTATCTAAATCAACATGTCTTTGTACTTTGTATAGCGAGGAAATAAACCATTGTTTACGAGTAGGCCTACAGTTATCAACCTTGATATTTTGATGGACCTATTTGTGAAAATAAGGTGGATTTTACTTAGATGTCTATCCATTTGTGTATCTGTGCACATTGCTATAGACTAAATTGATCGATTTTAATGACGTTTAACATGTTATAATGATTTTTAAAGACGAACCCGTTAAAAAAAATATTAGAAGATAT
This sequence comes from Callitettix versicolor, assembly GCA_022606455.1. Taxonomy (NCBI): domain Eukaryota; kingdom Metazoa; phylum Arthropoda; class Insecta; order Hemiptera; family Cercopidae; genus Callitettix; species Callitettix versicolor. The sequence goes on along the minus strand of CM040183.1, from coordinate 21,252,817 downwards.
AGGTTAAGTACAGGCCATAGATAAACCAGTGAAGAAGAATGTAAATAAAAATGAAACACAGAAGGAACAAATATATGGTTACAGTTAAAAGAGCCAAGTATTGTTAAAAAAAATAATAATGATTGAGTTGTGTTTGAAATAGGCTACAAAACGAGTGTAATAAAACCAACAAGTATAACATTTGAATAAATAAGATTGTACCCTAACAACAAATATGTATATTTGGATTGGAATATTCAATTCAAGAATATTAATGCTTGGTATAATTTAAGTAACCTCAAGTAGGCTGAGCTGCAATAGAAGGTAATATGACCCATACATTTTAATTGTGAGTTTGAGTTAGGAGAGCATTTCTAAATTACAAATTAATAAATTTAAAATTAATTGTAAAAGAATATATATACATTTTTAAAATTTTATTTATAAATTATTATTTATGTTTAATTATAACTGTATGGGTTTAGAACGAATAACCCGAGAGTGATTACAGTGAATAGACGCTAAATTAAAAATAAACTAACGTATATTAAAATATTCCTTTTATTTTAATGTGTTGCAGGAAAACTGTTATGGAATAATAAAAATATAAGAGAAGTTAGTTATTATTTTATTTTTAAATTATAAATATTGTAATGTACATTATTTTATTTATAATTAATCCATTACTTAACGATGAATATTAATTATTTTTTATTCGGTTGTTTGTCATCATTTTTGTACGGCATATAAAATAGTAGGCCTACACGTTTTGAGAGTGGTAGTTTTAAAATTCGATTTAAAAAGTAAACAAAAAACTGTTAACAATTTTGATCAAATGTTGTTCTTGTGTAGCCCATAGGCCTAAGCACAAAATAGTATATACAGATCGTTATATCTCCAAATAATTTATAATGTTCGGAAGTTATACAAGAATTTTAAAAATGGCCTAATTTCTCAAAATCAATTTAACAGATTTCGTTAGAATTTCGATTGCACATGAAAAATAATAACTGAATTTTGTTAACAAATTTTCAATTAAAGAAATTTCTGATTCGTTTTTCAACAATTTTTATTTTATCCGAACAGCAATGCTTGAGTAACAAAAACATTTCAGAAGAAAACAAAAAGCGAAAACAACAGAATAATGACGTGGCAGTTCGGAAGTTCGGACAATTTAAGAAAAAACATCTTAAATGGTAACAGCAGACATTTTTGGAGGAAATCAACAGGCGGAATAAGGTTAGAAAAGTACCAACCATACAATTAGAGATAATACGATGTGAAACTTTCTTTAACAGACATTAAATATATGGTTTGGACATGTTCAGAGAATGAAAAAACAAACAAAAATACTGAAATAAATGTCACAATGGAGAACAAGAGGAAAAGACGTAGAAAAAACTGACAAAGTGGAGCTGATGAAGAAATACGATGGAGACTGGGAGTAGATTTTTGAAGGATTGAGTTCAATGGCAAATGGGTATCGGAAGACATAAAACGTTGTAAACCGTTAATTACACACACACACACACACACACACACACACACACACACACACACACACACACATATATATATATATATATATATATATATATATATATATATATCAGTGCAATATATGAATGATCATGCTATGATATAGCCTAACGCTTTGAGCAATAAACGCTAATGAACGCATTTCAGTTATTCTTTGATCAATAGTTTTAATAGCTATAACATTCGATAGAAAATTAAAAAAAGCTACAAAACTTAAAAAGTTTCTTATAAAAAAATTCTGCTTTTGAGTAATTTTCATTATATTTTTTAAATAGACAATTTTGAACTGATTATAACAATATGTTGGGTATACGAGGAGTGGCTATTAAATAACGAGACTGACGCTGCGGCGGAACAAGTGCGCATGCGCCAACCGCCATTGACCGACAGCTGTTTAGTGTGAAGCTTTCTCTTCAGAATGCAGTTAGTCTCGTTTGTGTAACCAACACTGTTTAGTCACAACTTTCATTTCCGTTAGTGTTGTTATTTTGTTTTACCGGCAAAAATGATTAGTGTAATAGAGCAACGAATTGTTGTTAAATTTCACTTCAAACTTGGAAAAACCGCTACTGAAACTTATAATTTACTGAAAGAAGTGTATGGCAGTGAATGTTTATCGCGGGCACGTGTTTTTGAATGGTTTAAGCGTTTTCAAGACGTTGAAGGTGATTCGCGGCCAGGTCGCCCTTCAACGTCAAAAACGGATGACAATCTCGAAAAAGTTTCTAATTTGATTCTGTCTGACCGTCGATTAAGTATTCGTGCAATTGGTGAAACTGTAGGCATTGATAAAGAATGGGTACGGCAAACTTTACGTGACAATTTGAACATGCGAAAAGTGTGTGCCAAAATGGTGCCAAAAATTCTCGCGTTTGAACAACAAGCAGCTCGCAAAAATGTTTGTACTGACACTGACACTCGTATTTTAAAAATAGTTCTTTACGTTATACTTGCACAATTTCACTCACTCTTTAGGTTATTCTAAAGATATAAATAATCATGCAAAAAAAAAAAAAAAATAATAATAATAGTGGATAGCTAAGAAAAGCTTTCCCGGACTTAGACTTTTCCTGAATTATGTTTACGTCCGTTCATGTCAGAAACACCCAATGTTAGGAACTATCTGTGTAGATAAAAGTGACAAAAAGCGCAACAACAAAAAATTAACCTCAAAGTCCTTGGTTCGTGAAAGAACTAGGTTACAAGAACATGCGTTAGATTATATTTAAAATGAGATTAATTGTACAACATAAACGAGTTGGCGTATTTTGACATTGTATTTGCATTTGTTGAATTTAACCGAAGCAGCCAAACAGATAAGTTGTTCCTGCACAGTAGATATTTGCTATCCCTGGCCTACTTGGCAAAATATTGTATTTTTAAATGCCACTTCCAAGCCTTATAACCTACAAATACCCTTCCTTGCCCTTACTTAAGTATACCGTTTTCGTTGGCATTTTAAATTAATTTTTGTTATTCATTCACAAGAATTTCACAGTCATTGACAATATGCTTATCATGCTCTCATTGTTTAAGAATTTTTCTAGTTTAGCAAAATTAAAAAATTAATTAATTAATGTAAAAATTTAAATAAATTTAAACTATAAATACCATTAGGCCTATATTTTTTTAACAATTTTCAATGAAAAGTTCAGCTTTTCAATTTTAGGTTATGTCGCCGATCATAACCTAAAATCAGTAAGTATCGTATCCCACAACAACACATTTAGAATTTTTTTTTTTTAAATTCTCATTTCACCATCACAAACAGCGTTAAAATGTACATAAATTAGCATTTGATTAAATTATAAATTGATGTTTTAAAGTATACAAATTTCAACGCTGATTATGATTATTAAACCCCGCAGGGAGTACAGGCCAGCTACACTTATTGAGAGGATTTAGACCCCCTCGCGGTACCCGAAACTAACGCACCACTTACCACTTTACACTCACACTTACATTTAGGGAGGCGATAATAGCTTCAATGTGCTTTTCGCCTTAAAAAAATAAAATAAAAATACGATTATTAAATTAGATTTTTATTAAGAGAATCAGGAATTTAAAGTACGTCATAACTTTTGTTGATTTTAAAAAGGCTTATGACTCCATCGATAGGAATGTATTAATCAACATTCTAAGAGAACTGGGACTGGACAGTAAAACCACAAAATTGATAAAAGCCACATTAACAGACACCACTTCCAGAATTAAATTCATGGGAGAACTCTGAACCGTTTGAAATTAGAACAGGAGTAAGGCAGGGAGATGGTTTGTCGCCTTTATTGTTCAACTGTGCGTTGGAGAAGATTGTCAGAGAATGGAGGAAGGCAGTTAACACCAGAGGTCTAAGTCTCGGATCAAAGAACCAAAGAATAACAATAGACTGCTTGGCACGATCACAGACACGATAGAACATGCACAAGAACAAATAGCCTAATGGAACTCCAGAGACAAGCGGCTAAAGTTGGACTACGGATTGCGTTTGAGAAGACCCAATACATGACGAACATCAAGAGCGCCCCTAGCCATCTCAAGATAAACACGAATACAATAGCCAAAACCGACAATTTTAAATACCTGGGAGAGTGGATAACATAAAACAATAGCGATAAAATAGCACTAGAAAACAGATTAATCAAACTGGAAAAAGCATACTTTTTCACAAAAAACATATACAACAAAAAAATCCCTATCCTGGAACACTAAACTAAGGCACTACCAAACGGTAGTTAGGCCAGCAGTCCTCTACGCGGTGGAAACACTTAAACTGCATACAGCTCAGGACGTAGAGAAAATAGGAAAGATGGAGAGAAGGATTTTACGGAAAATATTTGATCCAAAGAGTAACACAGGTTTAGAATATAAACAGAGGTCAAATGGAGAGCTTTATTCCAAAATAGAAAAAATAACGGACGTATTCAGGAAAAGAAGACTTCAATTCTACGGACACATATATAGAATGGAGAACACCCGACTAACTAAACAGATCTTTACAATATTAAACAAGCACAGGAACAAGATAACCTGGTTCACAGAGATAGACAAGGACCTGGCAAACAACGCAATAGACTCAGAAATTGTAGGAGACAGAGCAATATTCAGAAGTACAATACGGCAACTTGAGTTGCGGGAGAATAAAAGACCCACGTGCAGGAGAGGAAGAGAGTGGACGCAGGAGGACAGAGAAAACCACTGAAGGAAAATGAAGGAAGCATGGGCTAAAAAGTTGATTAAGCGTGCCCTCTAAATAGGCTATTCGAAAAAAAAATAGATTTTTAAAAACGTGTATAGTAAAATAATTAGGATTTTTTCCAAAATATTTTGAATTACCGTCATTCTCGAACGGTTGAACGTATTTTGCGAAGTAATGAACTAGTCTAAGCTATTAATGAAATCGATTTGTATGCCATACCTAAATCAAAATATAACCAAATTTGTGAACGTTTTAGTGTTTTGTAAAATAACACAACATTTTTTAACGACCTCTCAAGTGTTCTAAAGGTCAAGAAGGTCAGTTCATGTTACCGGATCTGCGCCCTACCATTACGGGTGAACCGATAATTCTTTTTCCACTGGAAATTAGCTAACATCAAAAATTAATTGTATTAACAATGAATTTTTGAAATAGTTCAAATTGGAATTACTATTCATTCACAAAACATGCCGCATGTGTTGTAAAATTAAATATTAAAAAAAAAATTAAATATGATTATTCTCAAATTTGACAAACAATGAAATTGTACAAACGTATTTGCAAGCACGTTATTGTAAGATACTGATCGAGCGATGCTGAAATAAACAATGAAACAAATACACACACACAAAGACAACAGACGTATATAAATGTGTCTTGATTTAGGCCTACCAGTTATTGACGTTATTTCTGCTGTTAAAACTTGTTTTTACTTTTAAGCTTTTATGTGCAATAGACTTACGGCGATGAAACGTTCAAATAACACTAAAAACACAGCACAAACATGCAAGTTTAAAAATTGAAAATTTACAAACCTCTTTTGAAATTAAAATGACGTTCATATCGTCATCCATCACTACTAAATGCGTTAAAAAGAATGCCTTAAATTAGTTAGTACAGAACACTGTTTTATTGCTGCATATAAATGCAAAAAAATTCGAAAAATATCCAAAACCCAAAGTAGCTGAAAGTAAACAGTTAAAAGCAAAAACAGCACTGAAATATTTCAAGTTTATTAGGTAGACTAGGCCTAATAAAGTGCTAACTCAGCTGTACAAACTCCCATTAATAATAATTAGTGTTTAGGTAAATATTTTGAAAATAATTAACGTTAAGCTTCAATAAATTTAACTTATAAAACAAAAACATATTTCTAACCGTGATATGATATTTTCATTTCGAATTTTAATTGGCACACACGTTGTATAAAATAAATATTAACTGTTACTTTACAAAAAAGTAAAATGGACATGTTCGTCTTGTCTGTAATAGTAATAGGCTACCATATGTTTACTTTATACTGAATTATGAAAAAACACAACACACACAAGTTAAAAGCCATGGAAAAAATGATACTAGGCCCAAAACGTTGCAGAGTTAAAATAAGCATTAATTAATTAATTGTTAATTTATTAGTAAAAAACACGCCAAGGATTAAGTTACTGTAAATGTTTCGTGTAGATTGTCTATTCGGTTGAGCTCAGGCCTAATTAGATGTTTTACATGCCATTGCTTAATATAATCTTTTCGTCCAACGGTGAAACAACGAATACTGCGAAAAAATAACTGTGAAACCCGCAACTAACTTCCAGTGATTACTGTATTTCGTTTCTGCACTTTATCCAACCAACACCAACGATAACAACAGTGATGTAAAAATTCCGTGCAATAATGTTTTTGCGCCAACATTAGCGGCTGTTTTTTCGATAAAAAAATTGCAATCTCCAAATGCAGCAACTGCCACAGCAACGGCGGAATAATTTAATATTATTCCCCAAAAACAATTTCAAAAACAAACTGACCCCAATCTACTGTCGTTTGTGAAAATATTAAGTATTTTTTTTTTTAAATACAACTTATGTTCTGAACTAGTCTCGTTCATGGTTTGGTAATTACTTGAAATTTTGCTGATTTTAGGCCTGATAATTTTAAATATATACCAACAGCTGATTCGTTTATCGTATTCATGGACGGTATTATAGGCCTATTTAGTAGCCAATTCCAGTACGGTACTTTTAATTCCAATGCGAAATAATTAACTTTTTAATATCTCGTAGTTCCGGCAAATTTCCGATCCGAATAAAGTATGTATTGTTTTTTAAGTTAAAAAAGCAAATGCACAAGGACTTTTGTCTGTGTTTGTTCTATGGAAGTTTCAAATTTTGTTAAAAATTTCGAGCTTATTTAGAAACTATAACCATTAAATGTAAACGGACAGGAAGTACAACCGCCATTATAAAAAGCGTGCTTGATATCAGCGGCTAAAGTCCAAGTAATTGGACTGTCTGCCGCTACGAGTGCTGCAAGCTGCGAGGCAGTGTGGAGAAGATTTTTGAGGAAATAGACAGTACTATCGTTTTAACCGCCTCTGAGAGAAGCAAACTGGTCGTTAGCACTGAAAAAAACCAAGTTTCTGTGACATATACATTCAACATTTTAAAAATGTCAAGAGCTTGCTCTCAACCGTGTTAACACGTACTTGAGATCAACTGTTGCAATAAGTGTCGTAACTTTATTGCTCGTATGTACTGGATACTTTAAACTGCTCAAGGTCAAGCGCCACTATAAAACAAACAACATTTTCGCTTAAAAAAAAATTGTAGAGGATTTTTGTGGTTGTAGACTCTAAAACGAAGAGTGAGCGTAAACTCTAAAATCACAAAACTCGCCAAAATAATTTAAGCGTTAAAATAATTTCACAGTTATGATTGCGTTTCGTGAAGCTAAACCCCAAAGTCATGAAATTAATTACAAACCAGTCCCTCCAGAAAAGTTATTTCTCTTTTAAAACTCGGAACACTGTCGTCTTCTTCATCTTCCAACAACTGGAAACGATAAATACATCAAATACATTTCAGTGTATCGAGAGTAAATTAAAAATTATGGATAAGTACTTTAAGTTATTCAAGTAAATATATT
>CM040183.1:21220184-21240184 GCA_022606455.1 Callitettix versicolor | reverse complement strand
CAAATTAATCGATTTCGATAAAATTTTGCATGGTCTGATTTGCCCATATTTTACAACCATTCAAAAACAAACTTTTCAAACTCTTTGTGATTAAGCCACATGACTTATCAAGTAATATTTCATTCACTAGAGTCAAGTACATGTCCAAGATCTGACGCATCAGCCAGACCCCCACTTCACTAACACATCAAATCACAAGGCATAGTCCTTTTCAATCTGCGCTGATCCTGACTGGTCCTTAGGAGCGGCAGTACTTCCACATTAGAATGTGTCGCCAGTCTCTTTTTATGTTTCGTTGCATGTAATTTAATTTCTTCTACAACGGTAGGAACTCCCAAGTCCCGATGAATATCGTCATTTCGTGCATACCACGGAGCATTGCAGATAATTCGCAGTACTTTGTTTTGAAACGTTTGGATCATTGCATTTGTTTTCTTGGTACAACCCCACAGTTGGATACCATATATCCACACAGGCTTTAGAACTTGCTTATATATCAGCAGCTTGTTTTGCAAAGAGAGTTGTGAATACCTTCCCAACAGCCGCTGCATCTTCTTGAATTTAATGTTCACCTCCTGTCTCTTTTTTTTGACATGTTCTTTCCACCTAAGTTTTGCATCCAAATTCATTCCAAGATATTTAGCTGAATTCGCATATGGAATTCTTTGTAAGTTGATAGTGACTGCAATTGGAACAACTTTACGATTTGTAAAGTTGACATGCACTGATTTAGTTTATCAAAGTTTATTAAAATTTTCGTGATATTGGAAGATGAATACTCGTAACAGTGTAATAACACTTAATGAGCCTAAATGAATGGCCGTGAATGAATTTATTCTGTTTGTAAGTAGAATTTATTCTTAAAATCAAAATAAACCCTGACGACTGTCGGGTTTGTTTTGTTTTGTTCAAATGTTTGGTTTACTTTCGCATCATAAATGCCTTTTATTGAAAAATTGGTTTTCTGAGTAAGGTGATAAATCCCTATTGGCGTATATGACCAAAATTTGAGCAAAATCTGTTTACCCGATTGCGAAAAATTAGGAAAATTTAAAGTTCTTCGGAACAGGATATTTTGGGGGAAATACTTAAAGTAATACAATTTGAGTACCATCTCATAATGTAATTAAACATATATTTCGATAAATTCTTTATAAGTTGGTTCACAACATAAGAGGTGTGTTCAGAAAGTAACGAGAATTTTTAAATTTTGTGGGCTTGGAGAGTCCGATTGTCACTTTTTTTATTTTGTTGGTATACTTGCCCTTGAAGTATGATAAAACTTTCAGCTGTTTTCATTGTTGACTTTGTCTGTGACAGCCACTAAGGTTAGACGTGTTTTTATAAGCCCAGCGATTTTCGTTTGTTAAAAGAAATGGATCAAAGAATTTGTATCAAATTTTGCGTAAAAAATGGAATAAAGTGTAACAAAGTGTGTGAAATGTTAACAAAGGCCTATGGTGAGTCTGCTATGAGTAAAGCAGCAGTTTACGAGTGGTATAAGCGTTTCCAAGACGGCCGTGAAGACGGAAGATGACGAACGCCCTGGACGCTTCAGCACATCAACAACCGATGAAAACGTGAAAGATGGTTATGAACAATCGCCGAATCACAATTAGAGAGGTCGCTGATGATGTTGGCATATCAATTGGATCATGTCATGACATTGTTTCCAATGTTTTGTGTATGAAATGCGTGGCAGCAAAATTCGTTCCAAAATTGTTGAATTTTAAACAAAACCTTCCATTCCTGAGCGAATGGAAGTTGTTCAGGAGTCACTAAATGAAGTCAAAGACGATGAAGAATTACTTAAACAGGTGTTATAACAGGTGACGAAACATGGGTTTACGGATATGATGTCGAAACTAAGGCTCAATCATCCCAGTGGAGGCATTCTGGCTCGCCAAGATCGAAAAAGGCTCGACAAGTGCGGTCAAACGTGAAGGTTATGCTCACTGTGTTCTTCGATATTAATGGCACAGTGCATCATGAATTCCTGCCACCAGGTGAAACGGTCAATAAGGAGTACTACCTACAAGTTCAACGCCGTTTGCGGAAAAACAACTCATGGCTTTTGCACCATGATAATGCACCAGCTCACACTTCATCGCTTGTTCGTGAATTTTTGGCCAAAAACTGTACTGTAACGATTCCCCAGCCTCATATTCGCCGGACATGGCTCCGTGTGACTTCTTCCTATTTCTAAAAATAAAGAGAACCTTAAAGGGCTGTCGTTTTACAGCTGTAGATGACATTAAAAGCGCATCGCTGAAAGAACTACAGGCTATCTCAAAGATCGAGTTTGAGAAGTGTTTCGAGGATTGGAAGAAGCGCTGGCACAAGTGCATAATCTTAAATGGGGACTATTTTAAAGGCGACAACATCAATGTTGTTAAATAAATAAATATTTTGTTAAAAAAATTAAAATTCTCTTTACTTTCTGAACACACGTTGTATATTAATTAATATATACTGCGATGTATACCGTTCATGGAAGTACTAGTTTATGATGACTCCTATAAACAGCTTATAAAAACAGCGTATACTCGGTTATGTTTTTGTTATTTTAAAATATATAGGATCTATAAGGAGTCCTCTTTTAGTAAGGAAACCTCTTTGTTATATCACCAAAATTATCCAAAATTATTTAACTTACTTTGTCTATTAGACTACAAACTAATTTTAAATTATTTTATTTTGACAGACTGTCACTGTTTACAGCTCACTTGAATCTGTCAACTGTTTGACTTATTAACCGTCTAAAATCAAAAATTTGACAATCACATTTTTTACAATATATTAAAGGTGTTTACGTTATCACATGGCTTAACAGTAAGCCTTTAATAGGTTTACAACGTTCTTATCCTGGCGATAAATTTTATTACAACCCAAAATAAAACTCTCGATCATAACGGAACAATATAGATTGTCTGGTCAAAAAATTACATTAAAGAAGATTGATTGTTAAGTGTGGTGAATGATTGTGTACTCAACACTCGATTAAACTGTAAATTGGGCAACACTCATTTTTAAATATTGATCTTTCATAGTAGATAACAATTATAAGGAAGAGAGTGGATAATTTTGTGTGAGTTGTTGATTCCAAATGTTACAAAACACTTTATAAGTATTCGTAGAGCCAAACAAAAGAGATAAATGTCTTCGAACATATTTATTAATAAAGTGTACTATTTTAAATAGTAAGTAAAAGTATGATTGATGATATGGCGCTAATCACAGACACGATAGAACATGCACAAGAACAAATAATGGAACTCCAGAGACAAGCGGCTAAAGTTGGACTACGGATTGCGTTTGAGAAGACCCAATATATGACAAACATCAAGAGCGCCCGTAGCCATCTCAAGGTAAACACGAATACAATAGCCAAAACCGACAGTTTTAAATACCTAGGAGAGTGGATAACACAAAACAATAGCGATAAAATTGCACTAGAAAACAGATTACTCAAACTGGAAAAAGCGTACTTTTTCACGAAAAACATATACAACAAAAATCCCTATCCTGGAACACTAAACTAAGGCACTACCAAACGGTAGGCCAGCAGTCCTCTACGCGGTGGGAACATTTAAACTGCATACAGCTCAGGACGTAGAGAAAATAGGAAAGATGGAGAGAAGGATTTTACGGAAAATATTTGGTCCAAAGAGTAACACAGGGTTAGAATATAAACAGAGGTCAAGTGGAGAGCTTTGTTCCAAAATAGAAAAAATAACGGACGTATTCAGAAAAAGAAGACTTCAATTCTACGGACACATATACAGAATGGAGAACACCCGACTAACTAAACAGATCTTCACAATATTAAACAAGCACAGGAACAAGATAACCTGGTTCGCAGAGATAGACAAGGACCTGGCAAACAACGCAATAGACTCAGAAATTGTAGGAGACAGAGCAATATTCAGAAGTACAATACGGCAACTTGAGTTGCGGGAGAATAAAAGACCCACGTGCAGGAGAGGAAGAGAGTGGACGCAAGAGGACAGAGAAAACCACTGAAGGAAAATGAAGGAAGCATGGGCTAAGAAGTTGATTAAGCGTGCCCTCTAAATGGGCTATTCGAAAAAAAAAGTAAAACTTATGTTGTAAAGTTGAATAATAATTTATAAAATCAAAATTAGTTATGTCTGTATGAGTTAAAAATCTGAACTATTTGCAAATATGAAATTTTGCAAATAAATTTCATTTCACTTTATAAAATTTATTTCACTTTAAATAAATTTTCACTTTAAATAAAGTCATTTTTTTACAATATCATTCGTCAAATCGAATTGTTTAATTACCGCATTATTTATTGTAATACAGCTGTTTATGTCCGGCCGGCACTCTATGGTCTGCCTGAATTACTATATTATCGATTTATCTATGGTATTCATAGATCAATCAGTTATTTGTTCGATTTGTTATAACCCCAGCAATTTTACATTAACATTCGATTCTTTTCGTGTTCTGTACAAATAAACAAACAGGTTTTAATATCTAAAACCAAATTCTATTGAACCGTTTACAGTAATACCGTAATAATTCTTACCCATTAAAGTTAGGGTATTGTTGTGAAATTTTAGAGAAAATTTGACCTTATTTATCGATAAAATACCGTAGCGAACCACGGGTATTCAGCTGAACGTTATTAAAAGTATTAAAAAGTTAATTATTCCACAATAGAATTAAAAGCTAAAGTACCGTACTTTAATTGGCTGCCAAATAGGCCTATAATACCACCCACGAATACGATACACGAATCAGCTGTTTGTATTTATTAGAATTATCAGATCTGACGTCGCAAAATTTTAACTAATTACTAAATCGTGTACGAGATCAAATCAGAACATAAGTTGTACTTAAAAAAAATACTTCACATTTTCACAAACGATAGTAGATTGGGGTCAGTTTGTTTTTAAATGACCCGGAAATAATTAATTTCCGCCGTTGCTGAGGCAGTTGCCGTACTTGGAGATTGCAATTTGTACAGATCACTATTTTTTCTTAGAACAGCAGTCAGTGTTGCACTGCAAAATGGAAGAATATAACAATATTACTCAGGCAGTGAACAACGTGCTTGTTTATTGCGTGTTATGTTCTGCGATTATTCTGAATGTATTCAAGAGCATGAAACGCTATAAACATCGCGGGAAGTTTACGAGCAACTATTAAGTAGCCACTGAGAGGCTACTTCGTGGCCATTATATGACATATATGTTGTTTGCTATACTGTATTGTATTCTAACCGGTAGCCATTACCTGTCCATTAAATTCATTTTTTTATTATAGTGAACAAAATTGTGCTACGTACATAATAGTTTTTGACACAATGTACAGGGTCTATACCAAAAGTAGTAGGACTGATTAAAAAAAAAAGTTTATTGATTTTTTTTAACGTCCGACTATTGTGCACACTTGGGCTAATGCAGACTATGGGATGATTTATAGCGTATGGAAATGCCAAGACCTGGCCGGGAATCGAACCCGGGTTCTCGGGATGAAAACCCAATACGCTATCAACTAGGCAACCGAGGCGGCTTAAAAAAGTTTATTGAATATATGTTTACAATTCCTTAATATTCTTCGAAATAGCACCCTTGGGCAACTACACACTTTTGCCGTACGCCTTCTGGAAGTCAGCTTCAGGGATGCTGTTGACAGCCCTCGTCGATGCTGCTTGAACGTCCTGAAACGTCGAGTCAAACAATGTTCCTTCAGTTGTCTTTTCATCTGTGGGAAAAAAAGTCAGGTGAATCCAGATCGGGACTGTAGGCGGGGTGCGGCAACGTGGCAACGCCGAATAGGGTTGGCCCTATTATTGCCTCACGACGAGCGGGCCATGGCACGGCGCATTGTCGCGATGCAGCGTCCAGTTGTCGCAGATGGCTGGTCGGACGCTATTCACGCGGTCTCGCAAGCGGGTTAGCACTTGCACTCAGCAGTTCTCTCACTTTGGCCACGTTGTCGTCTGTTCGTACCGTCCGGTGCGATGATCGTCTTCAACGAACTCCCTACCTTCTTTAAACATGTTGTGCCATTCAAAAACACTGAAGCGGCTCATTGCAGTATCCCCGTAAGCCGACACAAAAATTTATCGAATATCGCTTTCGAGATTTTGACTCATTTTGTGCATCGACAACGACAAAAAACACGTTTCACAATAAACACTATCTATACTCAATCAAAGCCCGTTGGCGCAGTCGGTTGGTGTTTCTCTGTTGCTGTGTCACCTTCATCTCATCCAGCCAGCCAAAAGACTCTCCACAGCTCAGCTCGCGCTACAGAAAATCAGTCCTACTACTTTTGGTATAGACCCTGTATGTATTTAAACATTGCTTTCAGTTTCTTAATGAAGAAATCGTGAAGTGAATTAAATCGATCTTGATACGTGATCGATCTTGATCTCGTAGATTGTGGATCTGTCAACAATTTGTGTAATTGTTGAACACAATAGGCTTATGGAAAACTGCAGGTTTTTTTTGGCAAACAGCACGCTATTTGGCTGTTATGTTATGCGATTTCGGCCAAACGTATTGACCGATTTTTTTGAAAATTGGTAAGAAGGTACACTATATAATGCCCGAACGAAGAATGTGTAGTTTTTTCTCATTCACTTCCACTTCAAGATGGTGGCATCTGATTTAACTGTACGCAGTTTTGGCCAAAAGCATTACCGATTGTTTTGAAATTTAGTAAGAAGTTACACTCTATAAAGCCTGACGAATTATGTGCAAGATTCCCCTCCCCCATTTACTTTCAATTCATGATTTAACGATGCGATTGTAGTTGCTGGCGCTTTCCTGTAATACTGGCTGAATGGCAAAACCTACCATAATTTTGAAAATTAATGAAAAAGAGCACGCAATTTCCAGTACAGTTAGTCCAGTAATATTTTGTCTACATATTACGGCTACCGCTTAAATTGACAAAATATATTACGATCAAATCAAAGCGCTGGTCAAAGAAACAATTACTTCGAGGTATATTGTGCTTTGAACTACTACGTAGGCGTTTAAACGTAATAAAAAGAAGGTATCCACAAGTTTAAAAGTTATTCGTAAATTTATAGAATTGAAATGATCAGAGTCATACGTTTTCCCAGTGCAAGTCATTGTACAACAATACGAAGCAAGGAAGTCAAGGTCAAACAACAATTAATTAGGTTTTACAGCCATGTCTGCCAACATTCCCGTTGATAAGGTACAGCTACGTATGCTTAATTGTACTTGGCTCAACTGGTTCCATCAAAGTTCAGTCTGCAAATTAACTTCTGGACCGTTTATCGTTTATTTCTTTTTTTAGTAAATTTTATCTGTTTTTTTTCTTTTTCTCAGTTAAATGTCTGTGAAATAACAATTAAAGAGCGTTGTAACACAAACGTTGAATTAAAACTCCCGAAACGTTGTCGAGATTGAAATTTATTGTTTTCAAAAACATCCGCATTGTTTGTTTCCCGAAAACATCTCCAGGAACATATTACTTGAGAACGAATCCTGTGAGACTTTTAGAAATTCACAGGTATCCGTTAAAAGTACAAGAGGGCTGAGTTTGATTGGATAAAACTATTTTAATACAAAAAATATTAAAAAAAAACGAAATAAAATGTGATATTTTATTTTGCAATCATTCGTTTTTTTTTTTTTGTTGACATTTTATTTTCACGTTTATTAATCTGTAATAGTAATGATTAGTTCCAAGGTTTCTTATGGAGTTGTATGGCTGTAGAAACGATACTTTTTTGCTGTATACAATCACTTTTTATCAGCGAAAATATCTTTCTACATAATAAGATATAAAACACTTGGTAATTTCAGTAAAACACACATAAAAACATTTCTAGTTTAAGTTAAAACTGAGTTTTTGGGAGTTATGTCAATTTCGGTAATTTTTACGCCAAAGCGCTTCATTAATAAATATAAAGGTGTGGAAACAACGAGAAGTTAGAAAAAAAATGAAAATAAAAGCGACAAACATAACCTCAAAACGACTAGCACGCGAAAGTAGGTAACGTGTGTTTCATCGCGAAAACGATCAATTAAATGCGTGTTATTAAACTTTTTGTTTAACTTAAGAACTTAATTCATTGTTGTTGGATTTAATTAATATAACTTACAAAAAAGTTTAAGAACTAACTTGATTCAGTTGTTGGGTGTTTACTTAACTCGATTATATGTTATCGCGCATGAGATGACGTTGGCGTAGTAATCTAGTACAAGAAATTTATCATGTTCCATGCAAAGTAAACAGCAATGACGTCACAATATAGTTCCATAAAAAACGGCTTAAAATCATAACTTAAAACGTAATAGATTTAATCTTCCGCGGGTGAATAAACCTACATTTAATAATACCGTGCATAAGAAAAAAACAAAAACAATGCTTATTAATTACTTTAGTATAAGTCCCAAAAACTCAAAAATACCTAGCTTAATCTCATTATTATATATACAGTACTAGCATTACCCGTCGTTGCTTCGCCCACGAAACTTAAACTGTTTCAGTAATGTAATAATTTAGAAACGTAAAAAATATATTAATAAAAGCGTGATCATCTAAACTCATGATTATTTTACAGTGAATATGAACAAATATTATAACCTGAATATGTTGTTTTATTCAAACGTGTTTGAAATAAACTTATCGAATTTAAGAAAATCTGATAAAAAATATTTTTCTCCAATATAAGCATTTATACCTCTTTTATTTTTGTCTTTTTATGGGATTAATTCGGGGGGGGGGGAATGCTGAATTACGTGTAACATAATTTGTGTTTTAGAATATTTTGTTTACTTTTAAGAAAAGCCGATAAAAAATATTTTTCTCCAATGAAAACACTCTTTTTCTCCAATTATACCTCTTTTTTACATTTTAAATCTTTTAGGGAATGAATTCGAAAAAATGTTGAAATATATGTTTCATGGCATACTACTAGAATATTCGATCCAAAACAAATATTTTTTCAATGCAAAATTGTATATCCCTTTTTACATTGTCTACCCCTTTCAATCTCTTTAAGGGATGAGTTTTGGGAAATGGAGAAAAATATATTTCATTACTTATATTTAAGAGTGACTATGTTACGTTTTAAAAAGGTCAGACGAAAAACATATTTTTCCAACAAAAATTGTTGGACCTCATTTTTACCTTATTAGGGGTTGAATACTGGAAAATCGTTTTTCAGTGCACCCCTACACGTGGTGGTAACCCTGAAAATGTCAAATCTTTAGCTATTATCGTCTCGGCTATACTTTGATTATTAAACTGATTATTGGACTGGGTAAGTAGTTTAATGACATTAAAATCGAATTTTTGCATAATCCTTTCTCAGTGCATCTCGACATTGTTGTAAGAAGGTACCCTGAAAATTTCAAGTCTCGGCTGTACGTTGATTAATAAAATTGGACTGGGTAAGTAGTTTAATGGCGTCAAAATGAAATTTATGCAAAATCCTTTCTCAGTGCATCTCGACAATGTTGTAAGAATGTACCTTGAAAATTGCAAGTCTCTAGCTATAATAGCCTCGGCTGTACGTTCATTAATAAAATTGGACTGGGTAAGTTGTTTAATTTTCTTCATAATCAAATTTTTGCAAAATCCTTTCATAGTGCAACTTGACATTATTGTAAGAAGGTACCCTGAAAATTTCAAGTCTCTAGCTATAACAGTATTGGCTGTACGTTATTTATTAAATTTGGCATGGGTAAGTAGTTTAATGGCGTCAAACTCAAATTTTTCAAAATCCTTTGTTAGTGTAACTCGGACATTGTTGTAAGAAGGTACCTTGAAAATTTCAAGTCTCTAGCTATAATAGTCTCGACTGTACGTTGATTATTAAATTTGGACTGGGTAAGTAGTTGAATGGCGTCAAAATAAAATTTTTGCAAAATCCTTTCTTAGTGCACGCCTATATGGTAACGTAAATGTATTTTGAAAATTCAAGTCGCTAGCTAAAATAGTTTTGGCTCTGCGTTGATTATGAATCAGTCAGTCAGTCAGTCAGTCAGGACTTCTTCTTTTATATATTAAGATTATTACTTAAGGTTATGTTGAAAAACATTTTTAATAACTGAAGGTAAATTACATAAAAAAAACAGTTCATACCTAATACGTAGTATATCTATTTAAGTAAAAAAAAAAAAAAATGACTAGAGAATATAAGAACCGAGTAAAGTAAAAGTGTGAGTAAATTTCCGTTTATTGTTATCTTGTCAACCGCGCTTCTGATTGTATTATCAGTATTACTGCAGTCGGAATGGTTTGCGTGTCAGTAATACCAGGCACTAAAAGAATTTCTATTCCTCTAATCAAATTCATTTTATTTGGAAATATGCCAATTTTAAGCAAGGGTTCAGTGACTTTCGTATTAGTATATAGAATTATTGAAGTGAATACTTCTTATGGCGGGGTATGGATGTATGTTTTACACGGGGAAATATTCAGTTTGCCGTCACGCATCACGCTCTTATTGAAGCGACTATTTGTTATGGCGGGGTATGGATGTATGTTTTGCACGGGAAAAAAATTCAGTTTGCCGTCACGCATCACGCTCTTATATATATTTTTAAAAAATGTATTTTTGAAGTGAAAACTTGTATTTTCGCGCCATTATATAACTTACCCAGTCCAACTTAATTATTTAGTTTTGTGTCAAGTGTTAACTGTGTAACAGTGACGTCTTATACGTTTATTATATATTGGTAGGTGTGAATAATAAATATTTAAATTATTTTAAACGCCATTATACTACTTACCCAGTCCAACTTTATTTAGTATTTAGTTTTATGACAAGTGTTAACTGTGTACCAGTGACGTTTTATACGTTATTATATATTGATAGGTGTGAATATTAATATTTAAATGCCATTATACTACTTACCCAGTGCAACTGAATTATTTAGTATTCAGTTTTGTGATATGTGTTAACTGTAGGCTACAACAGTGACGTTTTAATAATTTTTTATACTTCTTAATATAATATTTTAAATTTGAAAGTTTATGTGTGTGTTTTTGTTTGTTATTCAATCACACATTAACTACTGGACCGATTGAGATGAAATTTAAATGAACGTGGTTTAGGTACCTGAGATGGACATAGATGTACTTCCGTTTTAAAAATCTGAATCTCTGTTATTATTTATTATAAAATTATTGTTTATAAGCTTACATTTGCAATGATTTTAATTGAAACAATCTGCCAAACAATCATTCCAAACAAGCTGCCTTTCCAAATTAAAATATTGCAGTTTCCATTGAAGTTGGCATTTACAATGACAATTAATAAGTCACAGGGTCAGATATTAAGAGTAGCAGGAATACATTTGGGACTCCGTGCTTCTCCCACGGTCAGTTATAGCCTATTCTAATGTCTTGGCAAAAAACCATAAAATCATATAATATTGTATTTAGAAATATATTAAACTGAAATGAACGTACTCATGATTTTGAAAATCGAATATAAATTTTATTTTGTGGTGTAAAATATATAGCCATGACTCGTGATAAGAAGTAGTCACTTCTGTCGGAAGTCATGCCACTGCCACCTTTTTTTGTATTTTTACTAACACTTTAAAGTTTAAACAATAGGCCTACATATCTAGTTTAACATAGGCCTATGTAGTCCAAGTAGGTAAAACTAAGTATAAATAAAATGTTAAGCAAGTAATGAGACCGCGCTACAGTGTGTTCACGAAAGAAAACACTTGAGTTTAGGACGTTATAACGTTCCAATCAGATAATTAACAAAAATTACAGCTACACTAAATTAAATAGTTTCTTTTGTCTGTAAAATCTACGTTAATTCCGTTGATAAATTTTCAAACGTCGACTTTGTATTTCAAGAAATGTATCGAGTAATACGATTTTCAAGCAGTTTTTCTACTTTGAAGGTTCATAACTTTGTCACTTTTTTATTTCAGACAATTTTATAATGTTTCTGCCAAATTTGTCCAACTGTTAACAAAAATTAACAGTGTCATTTGTCTTAAAAAAAGTGTACATTTTGTTAATTTTATTGAAATAATTCTTTAACAAACGTCTGTAATTTTACAACAGTATTATTAATATCTGTGTTAAATAAGATTTATAATTGTATTTAATGAGCCGCCTCGGTGGTCTAGTTGTTAGCGTACTGGGCTTTCACCCCGAGGACCCGGGTTCGATTCCCGGCCATGGCTTGGCATTTTCATACGCTATAAATCATCCCATCGTCTGCATTAGCCCAAGTGTGCACAATAGTCGGACGTTAAACACAAAAAAAAAAATGCTTAGCACTAATAAATGGCTTGTGAATTAACCAGATTAATGGTATAACTGGTTACAAACGTGCGTTATTTACGACTGCCACAGAGCTGAAGAAGACAAAATTCCAAGGCTAAAAGACAATCAAGTCAAGGAAACAAACATTATCTGTGGTTAAGCGTTACGCTTCGTAGCCTTTCACCAAACTGTCCCTTTCATTTCCTAGTTCATTTCTGGTAATTCAGCAAGCCGCTAAGAGTATCCCTTATTTTATTACTTCCATAATTATTTGGCCTGTTACTTCCTGTGCTTGCTTACTCGAAAATATTCCTGCGGAGGCAGCTGAAGTGAGCACGTGATGGGTTTAGAAATCCCACCGTACTTCCAGCTCATAATACTTTCACTCCTCATCTACTCAACACAGACACAGACACAGACAGACAGACACACACACACACACACACACACACACACACACACACACACACACACACACACACACACACACACACACACACACACACACACACATATATATATATATATATATATATATACACACACACACACACACACACACACACACATCTTTACAAAATGAATGACACGCCCTAATGGTATGGGAGGAGCCCTGACAACCACCCCGTGTACCATAAACTTACTCATGCACGCAGGACTCTCTGTGGACGGACCTCATTAAATACTTGTGGGTGTTCCCACAATTTTTTTTTTTTTTTTTTTTTTTTTTTTTGTGTTTGACGTCCGACTATTGTGCACACTTGGGCTAATGCAGACGATGGGATGATTTATAGCGTATGAAAATGCCAAGCCCTGGCCGGGAATCGAACCCGGGTCCTCGGGGTGAAAGCCCAGTACACTATCAACTAGGCCACCGAGGCGGCCCCCTCCCATTAATAAGAATTTAAAATATAATGAGCGGGATCTAACCGCACAACAAAAAGGTTGGCCAAATGGAGCAGAACCTCTGTAATAAGGGTCAAGAGAAGGACAAATTGAAAGGGAATTAGCAGAGCAAGCACCTCAATAAGGAACTGAGAAGTCACCAATTAGAAGTGGGGGAGCTGCCTACCTAAAATCCTCGCTCAATCGTAGACATTATGAAGAGACTAGGACTGGAGAAGGCGTTGTAACTGAGCAACTCAGGAATATAGAAAGGGGGCACAAGAGATCAACAAGGTCGCAGTAACCCTAAACATTCATTCATACTTTTTTTTAAATTTTAGGCCACTTTGAGTCACTATTTCGGTCTCTTCTTCTTATCCGTGTTAGTGCACTGTGAGGATTCCAACTTCTTCCTCCAATACTCCTTCATCTTATCCGATCTCCGCCTCCTGACCTCGTCTGACACCTCCACCGTCCCTCGTCGTTCCAGCTTTCCTTTAACCTGATTTTTTTCAGAATGTTTCTGATTCTCGTTCTGTCCGGTGCATCCTTGAACCGCAAGGATCGCAAAGATCTCGTGCAGATCTTTCAGAGTCTGCGAGACATAGTGTCTTTCATACTTTAATATATGTTTTTAAGTAATTATATTCAAATAATTGCATTGGTTTTCATATCAAGTTAATTACCGAACAACCAGTCATAAAACAGAAGCTACCTCTGTCATGAATTAAATTACCTCTGTACTTTTCGACATCTCTGTTGGCCGTTCAGGGATGTGACGTATTCGTTGGAAAAAGACATGAAATGGAGAAAACGTGCAAGTTTTTCTATTAAATATAGTCAGGATGTGGCTTTATGGTCAAATATTGTTTCTTGCTTGGACGAACTTGACAGTTTTTCTGACATGTTTTTTGTAATTGGCACCCTCTAGCTCGTGACCTTGGTTTGACAAGGTTCTATCTGTATGATACTACATTTTGAGAAAAACGAAAGATTTAATAGGCAGTGGCAGGTTTACTTATAATCTTACCATTATAATTTTTTTACACAATGATATACTGCCCTGCAGCTTTACATTTACAATATTTATTTGGAAAATAGGCCCGTAGAATTTTGATTTTAGGCACTCATTAAATTGCAGTTAGAACCTTGTCCTAGTGAAACGGTTATTTTCAGTAGGACACAGTTCGAACTGCGCTTAGAACTTTGTCAAACCAAAATTATTTCTTCAACAAACAGGGCTTAGGATAACAAGAATGTATCTGCAAAGAAGTGTGTTACTTAATTCACTCTTTAATTACAACTGCATGAATTACGAGGGTTGTCCGTAAAGTAAGGTTCCCAACAAGTTATAGTCGCTGCGAACGTTGTTACGCCGGATACGATGAACTTGGCTTGCAGCTTGGTTCCTCCACTCCCAATCCCTATTTCGCGAGCGTCTGTGACGCTGTCTTGCCTTGGTAGCCGTTAATAATGGAGTTGCCTCTTCTGTCTCCCGCCAGGTGCGAATTACGCTCTGTGATTCGCTTTTTGTGTGCAAAAAACACTGCGCCGGTGGACATTCATATCCAACTGTGTGAGGTCTACGGAGAAAAATGTATGAGTACAGAACACGTGCGCAAATGGTGTAGAGAATTCAAAGACGGACGTACAGACGTTCATGATGAACAGCGTTTCGGACAAAACGAATGCGAAAGTGGAAGAAGCAATGCTGATCGATCGAATGGTGACTGTTTGGGAGCTCTCCGAGATGATCCCTGATATCAGCAAGACCTGCATTGATAAAATTTTGACAGACCATTTAGTGTATAGCAAGGTTTGAGCAAATGGGTCCCAAGCAGACCAAAAACGGCAACGGATTAATGAGGGCCGCGAATTTCTTCAGGCCTACGAAACCGATGGCAAGAAATTCTTGGACTCCATTGTCACTGGGGACGAAACCTGGGTAAAGACACCGGAAACGAAAGAACAATCACGTCAGTGGAAACATCCAGAGTCGCCGAAGCCGCCGAAGTTCAAACAAACACTGTCTGCCGACAAAGCGTGTTTTGGAACAGGAAGGGGTTATTGTTGTGTGATTCATGGATATCAGCACAACAGTCAATGCTGATCGTTACTGTGAGACGTTAAGGAACCTTCGCCGCGAGATTAAAAAAAAAAAAAAGAGGAGAGGTATGCTCATGAAGGGAGTTTGTTTCCATCAAGACAACGCTCGTCCGCACAACGCCCGTGTAACAACCGATCTCATCAATCAATTTGGATGGAATATTGTCACACATCCGCCCTACAGCCCGGACTTAGCCCCAAGTGACTACCATCTCTTCCCTAATTTGAAGAAATGCGTAGTTGGGACGCATTTCAGTACCGGAGAGGGGTTGAAAGAAGACGTTATAAGCTGCCTTCTAGGCGCAGCGGGAGAGTTTTTCGACTCAGGCATGCAAAGATGGTTCACTGTATTCAAAAATGCATCGATCTCAACGGCGATTATGTCGAAAAATAGCAAAAAGTGTAAGCTTTCCAAAAATGTATTATTCAATGCAAATAAACATGTTTTTCATTGTAAAAAATTATTGGGATCCTTCTTTTACGGACAACCCTCGTATATGTTATGTACAAGTGCACCAATGAAATAGGATAACAGTAGTATTATTAGGAAACATTAATTAACTATGAGTACGCCTATGCTTAATTGCGCTTTAGTTTTAATTCTTTTTAAGGTAATTTCAAATTAAATTAGCTTATAAGTTGTCAATTCAAAGATTGTGTTAAAATATACAATTTTGAACATTTATTTATGACCTTTTTGTGGGAAAAGCATTATAAATGCTCAACAGCCGGTATGTTTGTTTCAACAAAATTATTTTGCTCTGTGGATGTTGTTCTTTGACAGTTTCAGCTGTTATAAGATTTTATTTTAAAATTTAATGAATTAAAAAACCTTAAAATTTATATACAACAAATAACGTTTTCAACCAAAGAGATAGCGTAACATAATTACTAGACCATAGATTAATAAATGGTGCAAAAGAATGCAAAAATTGTGTTACATTCAATTAAAAATTAAAAATAGTTTAATTAAACTTTTTCCCACTTGGGAAAAAATCGAAAAAACGAAAAATAGGTAAACCTTGAAAGCTTTAATAATTCTTTTTGTTATTGTTGTTAAATCTCTTAGCAACGAAATTCACTTAAAATTTCTTGTTTCTTAAAATGACACGTTCTCTCAGCTTGGTCCCATAAATCCAAAATTCAGTTAGCGTAACCAGTAAATTCCATTAAAATTACCGTACCAAAATGTCTCGTAGCAAAACTAGGTGGTGCTGCAGTGGGCGTAAGCGTAAGTACTGTTGCCCTCGTAAAAGGAAAGCGACAACGAAGAGATGCTGTCGAGGCGGCATAAGGTCCAAAGTGACTTTATGCAACAGAAACTGGAGACGCATCTCGGTGTATCCGTTCATCAATTTCCTAAGAGATTACAGGAAACGAATGCGCCGGGCTCCAATCACGTGTATCGTAAGGGAAGCTCGAAAAGTTTGGAGGAAGATGGGAAAAGCGCAACGCCGGCAGTACGTAATGATGGCCTGCAGAGCACGCAAGAGAGGATACAGGGTGTAATAATTTCTTTACCAAGAATCTTAATGTTATTGAATTTATTATTTTGTATAATATTAATTAAGTTGTTGTATTCAGTTCAGATTAATTAAAATTTGTGTTTTTCATTATATCATTTTGAGTTCGTAATCTTGGATTTTTTAATAATAGGCTACCATGGTGTTTTTAGGAGTCAAAAAACTTGAATTTTGATTCTTCTGATTGTGTAAATAAAAACATATTGTAGGCCTTTCAATCAGTCAGTAGTACCTGATTTGGACACATCTCCCATTTGGTTTGGCATCCTTTTTCACTTTTGTAGTTTATGGTTTTGCTGATTTTAGCTTTTATGTTTTGACCCATTTCCAGTTTTTTTTATTTTTAGTGTTTGAACGTAAGCATATAGGCTCCTGTTTTAGTTTTTATGTTTGGGTTTGGCAATTAAGAGTGAGAAATGATTTACAACCTTGAAACATGGATTCATAGAGACGCCAAATGATCGATTGAGAATATTAATAACGGTACAGTTCTGATAACAGTTATTAAAATAACAGTTATTAAAATTAGACTAACGATTTCTACATCTTCTTTTCGGCTTAAAACGTTCTCTAGTCTATGCCGATTCATAGTTTCCATTTTTCTCTCTCGTTAATCTTGGTCCAATCCCCTCACTCTCACTTCCTTATCAATTTCTTCTCTCCAACTAAGTCTCGGCCCTCATTTTCTGCGACCATGTAGGACCATTTTAGAATCTGTTTAAGAAAGTCGATTTCCGTCCATCCTTTGGGCGATTCTTTACGACATCGATAAAAGCAACGATTCAGTCTGTCTCAATATTTCCAACAAATTCTAAAGGTTGATTTTTTCACACTTTGTACAGTAGAGAAGTAAAATACATTTTGATTCAGTGTTACTTAAAGGTGAGAAAGTATTATACACATTTCCAAAAAAGTATGATTTGGAAGCGATAAGAAAAATCAGCTTAATTTTACAATTTCGGTCGTATGATTTTTCTCAAAATTTTGTCATAAATGAAGATTCATATTCAAATTTGAAATGACAACATTTACGATTGTAAGTAAACATTATTCTTAAAGTACGTAAAAATTTTATTCCTGAATGTAATAAAATAACAGAACTGTAGAACGTCCCTACATAGCCCTACATCCCTACGTAGCACTACATCCCTACGTAGGCCATTGGTCCCATAAATCCTTGCAATGGGGATTTATGTTGTAAACAAATCCCTACGTAGCCCTACATCCCTATGTAGCCCTACATCCCTACGTAGTCCTACATCCCTACGTATCCCTACATAGCCTACATCCCTACGTAGACCTACATCCCTACGTAGCCCTACATCCCTACATAGCCTACATCCCTACGTAGACCTACATCCCTACGTAACCCTACATCCCTACATAGCCTACATCCCTACGTAGACCTACATCCCTATGTAGCCCTACATCCCTACATAGCCTACATCCCTACGTAGTCCTACATCCCTACGTATCCCTACATCCCTACATAGCCTACATCCCTACGTAGACCTACATCCCTACGTAGCCCTACATCCCTATGTAGCCCTACATCCCTATGTAGCCCTACATCCCTACGTAGTCCTACATCTCTACTCCATACACTTACTGTATCTCCATGCACTTAGGCTCGGTATGTATGATGCACTTGAAAAATATGGCCTTCTGATTGGATTGTGACAAATAAATAATAAAAGCTTTTTTACATTAACCGTCCTGGTAATAATACATCAATGTCATTAACTAAAACTATTTGAAGAATAATAACGATTTTTCACTAACGCGCCTTTTGGGTAAGAATTTCCTTGCCTTCAAATTTTCCTGAGCTTGGGGAACTCTAAAGATATTGCAAGTCTATCTACGTAAGCATTTAGTCATTGTCATGTCATGATGTAGGTAGCACAATTTAGGATGTAGGTAGACATTTCCAATTCATGTTTTTTCTTATAAAATTGGTTGTTATTTGATTATTGTTATGTACGTAAGTAATAGTTGTATTGTTGCAATAAGAAACGTGTGTTTAATCAAAACATAATTTAGTAAATACTATGAGTGTTAGTTGAGTTCCAACAGCCTTAATAAACAAACAATTTTGAAATTACGAGTAGGCCCACATTTTAGGTTATTTTGTTTTTGACAAAATACAAAAAAAAAAAAAAAAAAAAATAGTTTACAATTTATAGGCCTAATCATGCACGTCGAAAAGGAAAAAGAATGCATCCAATTCTTGTGCAAAACTGGGTTATTTACTTCAAAATTTTGTTATAAAATGGTTTCATTTCAACTTGTAGTCACTGCGTATAGTTTGAAATTACTAGAGTCGATTTTAACTAATTAATTAGAGCTAATTTAAAATATACCGTTTTTAGCTACATGATTATTTAAAAGCTACATGATTATTTAAAAGCTACATGATTATTCGAGAAGACTAGTCAACATATACGACTGGAACATTTCCGTAGATAACTGTCTTGTAGACAAAGTAAATAGACCTACTGTGTGTTGTATAAAATATACTTCGAAAATTTTATAATAAATAATAACAGGGATTTAGATTTTTAAAACGGTAACACATCTATGTCCATCTCAGGTACCTAAACCACGTTCATTTTAAATTTCATCTCAATCGGTACAGTAGTTAATTTGTGATTGAATAACAAACGAAAACACACACATAAACTTTCAAATTTAAAATATTATATTAAGAAGTATAAAATATTATTAAAACGTCACTGTTGTAGCCTACAGTTAACATATATCATGAAACTGAATACTAAATAATTCAGTTGTAGGCTACTGGGTAAGTAGTATAATGGCATTTAAGTATTTATTATTCACACCTACCAATATATAATAACGTATAAAACGTCACTGTTACACAGTTACACTTGTCATGAAACTAAATACTAAATAAAGTTGGACTGGGTAAGTAGTAAAATGGCGTTTAAAATAATTTAAAAATTTATTATTCAAACCTACCAATATATAATAAACGTATAAAACGTCACTGTTACACAGTTAACACTTGACCCAAACTAAATAATTAAGTTGGACTGGGTAAGTAATATAATGGCGCGAACATACAAGTTTTCACTTCAAAAATACATTTTAAAACAAAAATATATATAAGAGCGTGATGCGTGACGGTAAACTGAATTTTTCCCGTGCAAAACATACGAGTACATCAATACCCCGCCATAAGAAGTATTCACTTCAATAATATAA
>CM040183.1:21117684-21217684 GCA_022606455.1 Callitettix versicolor | reverse complement strand
TATATATAGAGAGAGAGAGAGAGAGAGAGAGAGAGAGAGAGAGAGAGAGAGAGAGCATATACTTATATACTACTTTTTATGGCGGAGTATGGATGTATGTTTTGCACAGGCGCAGACACACACACGCACACACAAACATACACGCTCGCGCGCGCGCGCACACACACACACACACAGCAACTTTCTTTGCACTTATCTTTTTACTTTTAAACTATTAATCCTTTTCTGTGTATTAAAGACAGTAACACTTACCGTTAATTAAATGAAGGTAGAGTTAAGATTAAACGGAATGAAAGACTACAACCAAAACAATATAATCCATATACTAGCTGCTATTGTTTTATTAATTTATATATAAATCTTCTCAAAACTACTTCTCAGTGTAAATAAATACAATTGTTATTTGTTCCATAGCCTTGGGCAAGTTGGAGGTCGGTCACCTGCTTCAGCTTTCACCAAAAATTTCCTCCGCGCCCAAATATACTTGCGAATACCCTGTAACCGTCACGTTTGAAACCTATTGCCTGCTTGATAGCTTGCTTGTTGTAATCATTTATATTATTGAAGTGAATACTTCTTATGGCGGGGTATTGATGTATGTTTGCATGGGGAAAAAATCAGTTTGCCATCACGCAGCTATCTCTCTATCTATCTATCTATCTATCTATCTATCTATCTATATATATATATATATATATATATATATATATATATATATATATATATATATATTTAGAGAGAGAGAGAGAGAGAGAGAGAGAGAGAGAGAGAGAGAGAGAGAGAGAGAGAGAGAGAGAGAGAGAGAGAGAGAGAGAGAGAGAGAATATACTTATATACTACTTCTTATGGCGGAGTATGGATGTATTCTTCTTTTCGTTTAACCCTCTTTGGGGTACGCTGAATCAATCATTTCTTGCGCGCTGTACTTTTCTTTGTTCCCAGTAGCTCTTCATTCTTTCCGATCTTCTCTTCCTCTCCTCTTCCGAAATGACAGGTTTAGGTCTTATTTTGGCTTTATCTTGGAATCTTATTCTTTCGTCTTTGGTAATTATCTTAGCAGTTTGGTCAAACAATGAATCTTCTGTAATTTTTAATTCTATTAGGTCTTTTTCAATTTCTTTAAACCAGTTCGGTTTTGTTTTACGATTATGGAAAAAATCGAACACCTGTTTCGTCAATCTATTGGAGTTCATTCTAAGAAGATGGCCGTAAAAATTTATTCTCCTTTTTCTCATAGTATCGGACAGTTTTTCAATTTTCTTATAGAGAGCTTCATTTCTTATATATACAACCTTATTATCCTGAAATTTTGTTCCTATAATTTTTCTTAAGATTTTCCTTTCCGTTATTTCAAGTTTTTCTATCTGGCCTATGCGATTCATGGTTAATGTTTCTGCTGCGTACAGTGCTTCCGGCTTGATCACTGTTTTATAATGTTTAATTTTGGACCCCCATGAAAGGGATTTCTTATTGTATGTTTCTTTCGTCAATTGGAAGGCCAATTCAAGTTTGTTTCTCCTGGATTCCATTGCCTTGCCCTCATCTGCATTCCAACTAATCCATTCACCAAGATATTTGAACTCTTTTACAATTTCTATTTTCTGTTCTTGGATTTTAAGGTATTTATTTGGGTATTTGTTGTTTGTCATGATTTTGGTCTTTTCAAACGATATGTTTAGACCTATTTTAGCTGCTTGTTTCTTCAATTCAAGAATCTGCTCCTTGCTTCCTCCATTGTTTCAGCAAACAAGGCCATATCATCTGCAAATGCAATACAGCTAATTCTGAGATTCTTCTTTTTGTAACCCAATCCTATTCCACTTTTTATATTTTTCTTCCATTCCCTGACTACTTTCTCAAGTGCACAATTAAATAATAAAGGGGATAGCCCCAGCTATCTCTCTATCTATCTATCTATCTATCTATCTATATATATATATATATATATATATATATATATATATATATATATATATATTAGAGAGAGAGAGAGAGAGAGAGAGAGAGAGAGAGAGAGAGAGAGAGAGAGAGAGAGAGAGAATATACTTATATACTACTTCTTATGGCGGAGTATGGATGTATGTTTTGCACGAGAAAAAAATTCAGTTTGTCGTCATGCATCACGCTCTTACATACATTTTTGTTTTTAAATGTATTTTTGAAGTGAAAACTTGTATGTTCGCGCCATTATATTACTTACCCAGTTCAACTTAATTATTTAGTTTTGTGCCAAGTGTTAACTGTGTAACAGTGACGTTTTATACGTTTATTATATATTGGTAGGTGTGAATAATAAATATTTAAATTATTTTAAACGACATTATACTACTTACCCAGTCCAACTTTATTTAGTATTTAGTTTCGTGACAAGTGTTAACTGTGTAACAGTGACGTTTTATACGTTATTATATATTGGTAGGTGTGAATAATATTATTTAAATGCCATTATACTACTTACCCAGTGCAACTGAATTATTTATTATTTAGTTTTGTGATAAGTGTTAACTGTAGGCTACAACAGTGACGTTTTAATAATATTTTATACTTCTTAATATAATATTTTTAATTTGAAAGTTTGTGTGTGTGTGTTTTTTTTTTGTTATTCAATCACACATTAACTACTGGACCGATTGAGATGAAATTTAAAATGAACATGGTTTAGGTACCTGAGATGGACATAGATGTATTCCCGTTTTAAAAATCTGAATCCCTGTTATTATTTATTATAAAATTATTGTTTATAAGCTTACATTTGCAATGATTTTAATTGAAACATTCTTATAATTCCAAACAACCTGCCTTTTCAAATTAAAATATTGCAGTTTCCATTGAAGTTGGCATTTACAATGACAATTAATAAGTCACAGGGTCAGATATTAAGAGTAGCAGGAATACATTTGGGACTCCGTGCTTCTCCCACGGTCAGTAGTGTTGTGTAGCAAAAATCTGTCTTGGCAAAAAACCATAAAATCATATAATATTGTATTTAGAAATATATTAAACTGAAATGAACGTACTCGTGATTTTGAAAATCGACTATAAATTTTATTTTGTGGTGTAAAATATATATCCATGACTCGTGATAAGAAGTAGTCACTTCTGTCGGCAGTAATGCCACTGCCACCTTATTATATTGAGTAAACATTTAGTTTATTGAATCAGTTATTCACAAAAAAAATTTACGTTTTACGGTTGGCAACCGTGTAAAAGTAATAACGTTACCGTTGCGGTTTACGCCTTTCACTGCAATCCACGTTAATTTCACGCGAGCCACATTAAGTTTCCGGCGCAAAAACTCAAATAACTCATTACTTTCGTCAGTTTTCTCACTTAGAGCTCTGTTAAGTGAAAGGAATATTTTTAAAAACAGATTTCATTAATTACAGTTTGATGTATACAAATTGTTTAAACAACAAAATAAAACAAATATTTCAATGTAAACGAACTTGTATTTTTATTTTGCAGAACAAATAACATAACCATTTATTTATTTTTAAATGGTACAACAACCGATTACTTAATAAGTAGATAAATTCATTCATATAACAATAGAAAGTTATTTATTTTTTCGAACCAAACAAATAGTTTTTTTTATTTCAGTAGTTTTTCAAATAAATTCCTAGATAGGCCTTATTAAAAAACCTTATATTTACACTCGGGTATCAAGATTGTCCTTTTTGTTTATGATGACAAATAGCGATAATTAAGAAATTTAGTATTTTTATTTTTTTAAACAAACTTTTTTGTTAAGTGCCTGTTTTCAAACCAAGAGAAGATTTAGATGTCATAAACATTTATGTTTCTCAGATTAAGAGATTAAAAACAAGGGAGTCAAACAAATTTTCGAGAGTGCTATATCGTGTTTGATTAAGTTTGCCGATATATATATATATATATATATATATATATATATATATATATATATCTTTGCCGATATATCTTTGCCGATTAAGTTTGTTTATTTAGAATTTTCATAAACATGGCGGCAGCACTGTATAAGGTGTTCAGAAAGTAAAAAGAATTTTAATTTTCGAACAAAATATGTATTTGTTCTTCTACATTGGTGTTGTCGCCTTCAAAATAGTCCCCATTGGAGATTATGCACTTGTGCCAGCGCTTCTTCCAATCCTCGAAACACTTCTCAAACTCGATTTTTGAGGTAGCCTTTAGTTCTTTCAGCGATGCGCTTTTAATGACATCTACGGCTGTAAAACGACGGCCCTTTAAGGTTCTCTTTATTTTTGAAATAAGAAAAGGTCACACGGAGCCATATCTGGCGAATATGGAGGAGGCTGGGGCATCGTTACAGTACTGTGTTTGGCCAAAAATTCAGGAACAAGCAATGAAGTGTTAGCTGGTGCATTATCGTGCTGCAAAAGCCATGAGTTGTTTTTCCACAGATCCGGGCGTTTTTTTCGGATTGCTTCACGCAAACGGCGTTAAACTTGTAGGTAGTACTCCTTATTGACCGTTTCACCTGGTGGCAGGAATTCATGAGCACTATGCCATTAATATCGAAGAACACAGTGAGCATAGCCTTCACTTTCGACCGCACTTGTCGAGCCTTTTTCGGTCTTGGCAAGCCAGAAAGCCTCCACTGGGATTATTGAGCCTTAGTTTCGACGTCATATCTGTAAACCCATGTTTCGTCACCTGTTATAATACGTTTCAGTAATTCTGCGTGGTCGTTGACTTCATTTAGTGACTCCTGAGCAACTTCCATTCGCCGCTGTTTTTGTTCAAAATTCAACAATTTTGTAACGAATTTTGCTGCCACGCGTTTCATACACAAAACATTGGAAACAATGTCATGACATGATCCAATCGATATGCCAACATCATCATCGACCTCTCTAATTGTGATTCGGCGATTGTTCATAACCATTTCTTTCACTTTTTCCACGTTGTTATCGATTGTTGATGTGCTGGGGCGTCCAGGGCGTTCGTCATCTTCAACGTCTTCACGGCCTTCTTTCAAACGCTTATACCACTCGTAAACTCTTGCTTTACTCATACCAGACTCACCATAGGCCTTTGCTAACATCTCACGCACTTTGTTACACTTTATTCCATTTTTTACGCAAAATTTGATATACATTCTTTGATCCATTTCTTTTAACAAACGAAAATCGCCGAGTTCATAAAAACACGTCTAACCTTAGCGGCTGTCACAGACAACGTCAACAATGAATGGTATGGCTTATCATACTTCAAGGGTATGTATACCAACATAATAAAAAAAATGTTTGACAATCGGACTCTCCAAGGTCTCGTAATTTAAAAATTCTCGTTACTTTCTGAACACACCTCGTATGAGGTACTTTGCAAATCATGTATTCACTCATTTAATTTGTATACTATATAACTTTTAATATAATCTATACAAAAGTAGAAAAACTATTTCAATATTTTTAAATAGTCTGTAGTACATATTTTTTTAAATACAAAACTATAAATGAATGAAACACGTTTTTTTGTGTCGAGTTGACAATATTTACAAGTACAACAAGAAAATGTGCAAATTTCGGTCGAAACATTTTGAAATTAAGACCGTAGCTTGATATCTTCAGTAGCTCGTTAAACATGCAAATCTGCTTTTGTATTTAGCAACGTTAAACATGGGCTTATTGTTGTTTGAACACGGTAATACTGGACAACGCCAATCAAACACGTTGAATAGACAATGACTTCGTAACTATGACTAGTATTGCGTACCCTAAAGTTTTGCGTGTTTCCTGTACAATACAGATCCTAGGCTATATTAAGTGGCGTATACAAATTTAGTAAAATTTTTTAAAAATTCCATCTCGAAATAAAACTTATATACTTTCAGTTAAACATTTTATTTGGCTTTACTGTCTCACTATACTGAGTGTAGATAATCCCGGCACGCAGCTGTCTCGCTGAACGTGATAGAAGCTATTTTCCAAAAAGTATTTTCCTTTTTCTTACCATTTCTCAGACCCGGGACCTTTAAATTAGCACCAACGTGATATATACACATTTTAAAGGGGTCGTTAACATACAAAATTAGTTCAAGAGATTCGTCATAAATATTTTTGAAAACCTGAGTTTTGAACTTTCAAAAATCCGTTAAAATTATGAATTTGACTGCGGTCAGGGTTCATTTTCGTATTTTCAGTGCAATTAGAAAGTTTAAAATACTAATATATCAGATGTACGTATTGTTTATGGTGGTGAAATTGGAAATCAGCTTCTATCACGTTAGCGAGACAGCTGTGTGTCGCAATTTTCATGTATCCTTCGATTTCTTAACAAAATTGAAACGAAGAATTTCGCAACGATATTAAAGTAATACTTTATATAACACTAGCATAAGAAGCCTCTTCGTTATAACTTGGATTGTTGCCCTCCGTAAAAACACCATCTGCTTAAAAAGTGTCACATTTTCCTTAGGAAATCAGCTTCTATCACGTTAGCGAGACAGCTGTGTGTCGCAATTTTCATGTAACCTTCGATTTCTTAACAAAATAGAAATAAAGTATTTCGCAACGATATTAAAGTAATACTTTATATAACACTAGCATAAGAAGCCTCTTCGTTATAACTTGGATTGTTGCCTTCCGTAAAAATAACATCCGCTTAAAAAGTGTCACATTTTCGTTAGGAAACCAGCTTCTATCACGTTAGCGAGACAGCCGCGTGCCGCAATTTTCATGTAACCTTCGATCTCTTAACAAAATTGAAATAAAGAATTTCGCAACGATATTAAAGTAATACTTTATATAACACTAGCATAAGAAGCCTCTTCGTTATAACTTGGATTGTTGCCTTCCGTAAAAATAACATCCGCTTAAAAAGTGTCACATTTTCGTTAGGAAATCAGCTTCTATCACGTTAGCGAGACAGCTGCGTGCCGCAATTTTCAAGTGAGCTTAGATTTCTTAACAAAATTGAAATAAAGAATTTCGCAACGATATTAAAGTAATACTTTATATAACACTCGCATAAGAAGCCTCTTCGTTATAACTTGGATTGTTGCCTTCCGTAAAAATAACATCCGCTTAAAAAGTGTCACATTTTCGTTAGGAAACCAGCTTCTATCACGTTAGCGAGACAGCCGCGTGCCGCAATTTTCATGTAACCTTCGATCTCTTAACAAAATTGAAATAAAGAATTTCGCAACGATATTAAAGTAATACTTTATATAACACTAGCATAAGAAGCCTCTTCGTTATAACTTGGATTGTTGCCTTCCGTAAAAATAACATCCGCTTAAAAAGTGTCACATTTTCGTTAGGAAATCAGCTTCTATCACGTTAGCGAGACAGCTGCGTGCCGCAATTTTCAAGTGAGCTTAGATTTCTTAACAAAATTGAAATAAAGAATTTCGCAACGATATTAAAGTAATACTTTATATAACACTCGCATAAGAAGCCTCTTCGTTATAACTTGGATTGTTGCCTTCCGTAAAAATAACATCCGCTTAAAAAGTGTCACATTTTCGTTAGGAAACCAGCTTCTATCACGTTAGCGAGACAGCCGCGTGCCGCAATTTTCATGTAACCTTCGATCTCTTAACAAAATTGAAATAAAGAATTTCGCAACGATATTAAAGTAATACTTTATATAACACTAGCATAAGAAGCCTCTTCGTTATAACTTGGATTGTTGCCTTCCGTAAAAATAACATCCGCTTAAAAAGTGTCACATTTTCCTTAGGAAATCAGCTTCTATCACGTTAGCGAGACAGCCGCGTGTCGCAATTTTCATGTAACCTTAGATTTCTTAACAAAATTGAAATAAAGAATTTCGCAACGATATTAAAGTAATACTTTATATAACACTCGCATAAGAAGCCTCTTCTTTATAACTTGGATTGTTGCCTTCCGTAAAAACACCATCCGCCTTGAAAATTGTCACATTTTCGTTAGGAAATCAACTTCTATCACGTTAGCGAGACAGCCGCGTGTCGTAATTTTCATGTAACCTTCGATTTCATAACAAAATTGAAATAAAGAATTTCGCAACGATATTAAAGTTATACTTTATATAACACTCGCATAAGAAGCCTCTTCTTTATAACTTGGATTGTTGCCTTCCGTAAAAACACCATCCGCTTAAAAAGTCACATTTTCGTTAGGAAATCAGCTTCTATCACGTTAGCGAGACAGCTGCGTGCCGCAATTTTCAAGTGACCTTAGATTTCTTAACAAAATTGAAATAAAGAATTTCGCAACGATATTAAAGTAATACTTTATATAACACTCGCATAAGAAGCCTCTTCTTTATAACTTGGATTGTTGCCTTCCGTAAAAACACCATCCGCTTAAAAAGTCACATTTTCGTTAGGAAATCAGCTTCTATCACGTTAGCGAGACAGCTGCGTGCCGCAATTTTCAAGTGAGCTTAGATTTCTTAACAAAATTGAAATAAAGAATTTCGCAACGATATTAAAGTAATACTTTATATAACACTCGCATAAGAAGCCTCTTCTTTATAACTTGGATTGTTGCCTTCCGTAAAAACACCATCCGCTTAAAAAGTCACATTTTCGTTAGGAAATCAGCTTCTATCACGTTAGCGAGACAGCTGCGTGCCGCAATTTTCAAGTGAGCTTAGATTTCTTAACAAAATTGAAATAAAGAATTTCGCAACGATATTAAAGTAATTCTTTATATAACACTCGCATAAGAAGCCTCTTCTTTATAACTTGGATTGTTGCCTTCCGTAAAAACACCATCCGTTTAAAAAGTCACATTTTCGTTAGGAAATCAGCTTCTATCACGTTAGCGAGACAGCTGCGTGCCGCAATTTTCATGTAACCTTCGATTTCTTAACAAAATTGAAATAAAGAATTTCGCAACGATATTAAAGTAATACTTTATATAACACTCGCATAAGAAGCCTCTTCTTTATAACTTGGATTGTTGCCTTCCGTAAAAACACCATCCGTTTAAAAAGTCACATTTTCGTTAGGAAATCAGCTTCTATCACGTTAGCGAGACAGCTGCGTGCCGCAATTTTCAAGTGAGCTTAGATTTCTTAACAAAATTGAAATAAAGAATTTCGCAACGATATTAAAGTAATTCTTTATATAACACTCGCATAAGAAGCCTCTTCTTTATAACTTGGATTGTTGCCTTCCGTAAAAACACCATCCGCTTAAAAGTCACATTTTCGTTAGGAAATCAGCTTCTATCACGTTAGCGAGACAGCTGCGTGCCGCAATTTTCATGTAACCTTCGATTTCTTAACAAAATTGAAATAAAGAATTTCGCAACGATATTAAAGTAATACTTTATATAACACTCGCATAAGAAGCCTCTTCTTTATAACTTGGATTGTTGCCTTCCGTAAAAACACCATCCGCTTAAAAAGTCACATTTTCGTTAGGAAATCAGCTTCTATCACGTTAGCGAGACAGCTGCGTGCCGCAATTTTCAAGTGAGCTTAGATTTCTTAACAAAATTGAAATAAAGAATTTCGCAACGATATTAAAGTAATACTTTATATAACACTCGCATAAGAAGCCTCTTCTTTATAACTTGGATTGTTGCCTTCCGTAAAAACACCATCCGCTTAAAAAGTCACATTTTCGTTAGGAAATCAGCTTCTATCACGTTAGCGAGACAGCTGCGTGCCGCAATTTTCATGTAACCTTCGATTTCTTAACAAAATTGAAATAAAGAATTTCGCAACGATATTAAAGTAATACTTTATATAACACTCGCATAAGAAGCCTCTTCTTTATAACTTGGATTGTTGCCTTCCGTAAAAACACCATCCGCCTTGAAAATTGTCACATTTTCGTTAGGAAATCAACTTCTATCACGTTAGCGAGACAGCCGCGTGTCGTAATTTTCATGTAACCTTCGATTTCATAACAAAATTGAAATAAAGAATTTCGCAACGATATTAAAGTTATACTTTATATAACACTCGCATAAGAAGCCTCTTCTTTATAACTTGGATTGTTGCCTTCCGTAAAAACACCATCCGCTTAAAAAGTCACATTTTCGTTAGGAAATCAGCTTCTATCACGTTAGCGAGACAGCTGCGTGCCGCAATTTTCAAGTGAGCTTAGATTTCTTAACAAAATTGAAATAAAGAATTTCGCAACGATATTAAAGTAATACTTTATATAACACTCGCATAAGAAGCCTCTTCTTTATAACTTGGATTGTTGCCTTCCGTAAAAACACCATCCGCTTAAAAAGTCACATTTTCGTTAGGAAATCAGCTTCTATCACGTTAGCGAGACAGCTGCGTGCCGCAATTTTCAAGTGAGCTTAGATTTCTTAACAAAATTGAAATAAAGAATTTCGCAACGATATTAAAGTAATACTTTATATAACACTCGCATAAGAAGCCTCTTCTTTATAACTTGGATTGTTGCCTTCCGTAAAAACACCATCCGTTTAAAAAGTCACATTTTCGTTAGGAAATCAGCTTCTATCACGTTAGCGAGACAGCTGCGTGCCGCAATTTTCATGTAACCTTCGATTTCTTAACAAAATTGAAATAAAGAATTTCGCAACGATATTAAAGTAATACTTTATATAACACTCGCATAAGAAGCCTCTTCTTTATAACTTGGATTGTTGCCTTCCGTAAAAACACCATCCGTTTAAAAAGTCACATTTTCGTTAGGAAATCAGCTTCTATCACGTTAGCGAGACAGCTGCGTGCCGCAATTTTCATGAAACCTTCGATTTCTTAACAAAATTGAAATAAAGAATTTCGCAACGATATATAAGTAGTACTTTATATAACACTCGCATAACAAGCCTCTTCTTTATAACTTGGATTGTTGCCTTCCGTAAAAACACCATCCGCCTTGAAAATTGTCACATTTTCGTTAGGAAATCAGCTTCTATCACGTTAGCGAGACAGCTGCGTGCCGCAATTTTCATGTGACCTTCGATTTCATAACAAAATTGAAATAAAGAATTTCGCAACGATATTAAAGTAATACTTTATATAACACTAGCATAAGAAGCCTCTTCGTTATAACTTGGATTGTTGCCTTCCGTAAAAATAACATCCGCTTAAAAAGTGTCACATTTTCGTTAGGAAACCAGCTTCTATCACGTTAGCGAGACAGCCGCGTGCCGCAATTTTCATGTGACCTTCGATTTCTTAACAAAATTGAAATAAAGAATTTCGCAACGATATTAAAGTAATACTTTATATAACACTAGCATAAGAAGCCTCTTCGTTATAACTTGGATTGTTGCCTTCCGTAAAAATAACATCCGCTTAAAAAGTGTCACATTTTCGTTAGGAAATCAGCTTCTATCACGTTAGCGAGACAGCTGCGTACCGCAATTTTCATGTAACCTTCGATCTCTTAACAAAATTGAAATAAAGTATTTCGCAACGATATTAAAGTAATACTTTATATAACACTCGCATAAGAAGCCTCTTCGTTATAACTTGGATTGTTGCCTTCCGTAAAAACACCATCCGCTTAAAAAGTGTCACATTTTCGTTAGGATATCAGCTTCTATCACGTTAGCGAGACAGCCGCGTGCCGCAATTTTCACGTGACCTTCGATTTCATAACAAAATTGAAATAAAGAATTTCGCAACGATATGTAAGTAGTACTTTATATAACATTTGCATAAGAAACCTCTTCGTTATAACTTGGATTGTTGCCTTCCGTAAAAACACCATCCGCTTAAAAAGTGTCACCTGAATAAACAGTCTATGTTTACAGTTAACAAAAGCGAACACACAGGGAACTGATTTATGAGAACACTAATTCCTTCATTTATGAACTTCTCTACGGGTTAGTGTCTTTAAATAAGTCGTGGCATACAGTTAGGTTATAGTAATAGTACAGTTATATTGTCGACATGAACAACATGGTTATAGAAATAGTAACCTCGTAGCCAGATTTAGGAAAAAAAAAATCCAAATCTTCATTTGAAACGTTAAAAATAGGGGAGCCTATTGACCATTCCTCAAAGTACCGCCTCGGTGGCCTAGTTGATAGCGTACTGGGCTTTCACCCCGAGGACCCGGGTTCGATTCCCGGCCAGCGCTTGGCATTTTCATACGCTATAAATCATCCCATCGTCTGCATTAACCCATGTGCACAATAGTCGGACGTTAAACATAAAAAAAAATTCAAAGTACCTACTACAAATGTAACCATGAAAAAAAATACATTGAATACAAAATGTACAAATACATTGAAAAAATATGTCTGATACAATTTACGCATCAACTTAGACAGTCCTTTAGATATTGAAGTTGTAATTTTTGACTTATTTCCATTAAAAAATGTGCTACTGGTCGCAAGATCCAAATTCCAGAGATCTTCACGACGACCTTGACATCTAGATAAATGTAAAAGTTTAAAACTTTTAAAATTAACCTAACAAATATTTCCTTCTAAACAATACAGAAATAATTTACTTGTTTCCATTTTTTTCTGTAACTGCTTTTATTTTCGATTAAATTATTCTTATAAAAGTTTTTGCAAAAAACCGCAAAGAACATAGAACACAATGTTATAAGGCACCTTACGTAGTAAAAAGGAATCCACCCAGAAAT
The DNA here is from genome assembly GCA_022606455.1 of Callitettix versicolor. Taxonomy (NCBI): domain Eukaryota; kingdom Metazoa; phylum Arthropoda; class Insecta; order Hemiptera; family Cercopidae; genus Callitettix; species Callitettix versicolor. The sequence continues at coordinate 21,205,158 of CM040183.1, read as the reverse complement.
GTGACGATGAAATGGAAATTGTGGGCTTAAATATTGTAAACATACTAATTATTTTACTTTTATATATTTTTCTTATAAAAGTAAAATTATTTGTTCGAGTAACTTAATCGCCAAATTTCTGAATGGACTCCACTTTACCACTTAAGGCATCTTATTGCCCGGTATTTCAACCCCCGTTCCCTTCTAACCCAATATAGAATTTTGGAACGCTTACCCCCTCCTAACGATAAGGTAAATTGGCGCCCTGTTGCAGCGGTTGTATGGACGAAATTGGGAAACGCCAAAAATCAATGATGAAATACTCAACGAATTTCATAATTAAATATTTCAATTCATGATAGTTTAATTTTAAAAAATAATAAAGTATCAACAACAAATAATTTAAAGTTATTAATTTGCTTACAATAACAACAAAGTCTGAAAAAAACATTTGATTTTTTTCAAAAAAAAAATATTCAAATTTTTTAAAAATAATTTAAAAAAATGTAATTCAACGAAGACCAAAAGATAAAAGGAGAGATTCCCTTACGAACTTTCATACAAAAATTAAATTAAATTTAAAAATGTTACGTACTCTTTCCAGCTCTTCGCTTGTCCCCATTTTGGTTAGAATCCACGAGGCACTACTAACACAGCGAATAACAGAACTGAACTGACAGACAATGTTGCCAACATTGACGTTTAATATTTCCCCTCTCTCGTTCTAAGTTGACTGAAGGAACATGATAAAAAATGGCACTACTAGACGCCGGAAGTGGTAATAGTTAGTCCGAGAATGAATAAAATACTGTATTCTATTTTTTTTTAATGTAAAACCTTTTGTGTACACTTGATACATATTCTTAAAATTCGATGCAATTTTGTTTTTACATTAAGAATTTATTTTATTTTATCAACCGTAACAGATAAATAATCCTAACCAATAAGTAGCATACATTTTCAGGGTACCACTTTTGGCTTTATGGTAAATGTATAATAAACACTTGAAATACTTCAGTTTTTTAACATTTTTAAAGTAGAACAAAATATGCTGATTGAGTTAATCATGGTACAATTTACGCATCGACTTAGACAGTCCTTTAGAAATTGAAGTTGTATTTTTCGACTTATTTCCATTCAAAAATGTGCTACTGGCCGCAAGATCCAAATTTCAGAGATCTTACACGACGACCTTGACAGTTAGATAAATGTGCGTGCGTGCGCGCGCGTGTGTTAGGACTACAGTGTTAGTAATTTTTGTCCGATCAGATTCAAACTTAACACAATCGTTTAGATTTCCTTGCATTTTGTTTAACCCGCGTCAAAAAATTTTTTGATCAGATACCAACTTAGAACTCGTTCCGATGGCGCGCATAAAGGCTGTGTTACGAATACGACAATGAAGTGACTTAATTATAAAAGGTTTTTAAAAGATGAACAAGTATTTAAATATCACTTAAACGAATACTTCGTTCCGAATTTGTATTACGAAAATATACAGTACATATAACGTGATAATAGCTTCTGGTTTTTTTACGTTACAAATTTACAATGTTAAAATAAGATTTTTAAAATGAGTTTTTTTTTGGTGTTTAACGTTCGACTATTGTGCACACTTGGGCTAATGCAGACGATGGGATGATTTATAGCGTATGAAAATGCCAAGCCCTGTCCGGGACTCGAACTCGGGTCCTCGGGGTGAAAGCCCAGTACGCTATCAACTAGGCCACCGGGCGGCTTTAAAATGAGTAAAGTGAAAACATTTTAAAGATTTTGAACGACTATGAAACGGATTATGAATGGATCTGTAGGGTAGCAAATTTGTTTAAACTGTTGAAAAAATAAACTATTTCAAATAAAATATGTTATAGGCAACCGAAGTCGCGAATATTAGTGTATTAACTTATAACACCAGACGGTGATCAAGATTCATTTTTGTATTTTTCATAATATCTATCATATTCAAAAAAAATTAATTTTAACGTAGTGGTAAGTCGTAGAATGACGATTAAAGTTTAATTTCGTAAGTTTTAGTCTCGAATTTCAGGGAAAATATACGTTTTTCTTAATTAAGCTCTTAGGAAAAGCTATAAAGGGCGTCATTTTCCATAAGAAATAAATGGTAAAGATCAGCTGTGTTCAATACAATAAGTATTTTCAATTACAGCTGTTTTAATATCAGTATTTTGAATAACATATGTTTTATAATTTTTCGTAGTAGTGGCAACAGTGTAAAAATAAAGTTATTTCGTGGGACAATACGCGGTAATCGAACTAATCTTTCGTAAGTTCAATGTTGGTTAGTTTTTGTAAGTATTTTCCCTTGGAGTCAGCGAGATCGCTGTGTGCCCCGCCAGTAATGTCGGCACTCCAGCCTACATTAAGCTATATAATATAGCGTAATTAAATAACGTTTTACTGACTGCACACGCAACGTGCAGCACAGATTAGCGAAGTCCGCGTTGACGTTTATGATCACGTTTACGATCAAGAAGGTGACGCTTTAATGAAACACAAATCCTGTACACTTACAAAGCGGTTGCTCGTTTTAACAAAAACCAACAAATGGTATTAAAGGAGGAAGTTCCATTACAAGTGCAAGTCGAGATCTTGTCGCTTTTTTTATTACCTGTCATTTCATCATTTCCTCAACCAGTATAAAAAAATCCTTTATAAATAAGGTCCTAACGAAACGGATAAACAGTAACAAGTCCAGTGATTATTGAAATAATTACTCAGCTTTGGCGACAGGAGTGAACAGAAAAAAGTTACCAAACGGAAGAATGTAACGGAAATATAAAACGAAGAGCAAACGAATTTCGTCTCTATTTCTATCTCTTTTTCGATAACAGTACACGCGTATTATATGAAAACGTTGCGTTGCTTTGGTTTCGGTATTTTTCCTTAGTTGAAGAACACGTGCACGTTGTAACCGATTATAATACATTCGAAATTAATATATACGTTTATGTTTACAATAATTGTAAATGTTTATAATAGTTGTTGTTAATATTGCTAGTTTTTAACAACATAACCTGAAATTTATTATAGGCTATCAGCTGTGCAATGAAATCAGCTGATCGTTACGAAATAATGTAAAATAGCTGATATTTTACTATAACTACAGTAAATAATATCTAAGCAAGATTCACGTATTTACTTATTTAAACAAAACGAGGTATTTTTAATCATACTAATTATATATTCAGCAAAGATGTCATTAACAAAGCTTCGCTTCTGTCGGTAACTCTCAGAGTTCCACACGGGTACATTTTAAATTTATTTGTTGTTTACTTTTTATTAATGTTACGTTGTAATTTTTAAAACACACTTATTTATAAATTCTATTCCAATATGACGAATTCTTTCAAGCTTGAATATGAATTAAACATTCTACAGGTGTGTAGGCCTGATATAAAAGGTTTTAAATTAATCGTAAACCGTAGGGAATTAACATGGTTTTTAAAATATTTAATTTATGTACTATTAAAATTTGTAGAAAATAACACAAATATCGTTTGGGTACAGGAAAAACTTAGCCTAATTTTTGGTTTTCACTATCTATATACTGGTTCAAGTTCCGTAGGGCACGTAGCAAATTATAAAAGAAGACATTTGTGGAAGAGAAATGAGGTTAAAAACCTCAACAAAAACTAAAATGTTATTGTCTATTATAATTTAGAGAAGTTTTATATTAGTAAAAAAACTAAATTTTAGAAAATGTAACTTTTTGGAAAGTTGTTTTCACCTTTATGAGCATAAAAAACATACAATTTGTCGTACAAAAAATTTCTTTTTAATAGATATGGGCCAAACAAAATGGAGTATCTAAAACTGTAAGATTCTTAATTTCTCATTTTGCTTAAAAGTTAGGTCATGTGTGAATATTTAAATAATCGCAGCACGCAACTGTCTCGCTGACGTGATGGAAGCGAATTTCCAAAATCATTTTGTTATTATTATACATCCTGTTTTTGAAATTATAATTTCACCAAGTCAGTAAGCAACATTAAAATCTGCATTTATTAGCATTTTAATCTTTAAAATAGCATTGAAAATGCAAAACTAAATCCTGACCGCCATCAGATTAAATTTATTTATTTCAACATATTTTGAAAATTAAAAACACGTTTTTAAAATTTTTAATTATTATGCTGATTATTATTAACTAATAATAGTTACTAATTGTTATCTAATAAATAATCAATGAATTATTAGTTGATTAATTAATTATTATAGTTAATTACTATTAGTAATATTTATTAATTTTATTATTATGCTAAATTATTAAATGATAATTTAATAATTTATCATTATTATAGCGAATTATAATAATTTACGATAGTGAAATCAGATATTCAAAAATATTAAGAAGATTTAAATTAGCCGCCATTTTGAAACTGTAGATAGAATTTTTCTGGTTAACGAACTTTTCCAAGGTACTACCAAAATCGATTCTTACGCCAACGAATCGGTGTGAAATTTCTTAATTTCAACTGATTTGAAAACTAAAAATGTAAAATTATGCTGATTTTTTAAAGCCGATTACGACTGTGAAATCAGATTTCTAAATATATTTAAAATGGCAGCCATTTTTAAACTGTTGAACGAATTCGCTGGTCACGAACTGGCCTAAAGTATTACCGAAATAGATTTTTGTCTAGTTTGAATCAAATCATGTCGAGATTGATTATGCCTCTTTGATTTTCTTTACTGCAAATTGTATCTGGGATTTTTTTGGGAGCTACAAAACCGAATTTTTTAAGTAGGCTACATAGTGATTTTAGTTTTGTTGTGGATACTTAAAGAGCCCAGGAAAGAGCTTTTCTAATCAACGTCTGTATAAATTAATATATACGTGAAAAAATAAAAGACATATTTTTTGTTGCTTGTTGCTAGATAATACGTATTTTACTTATAATGAAATATTTTTTTTTAAATAAATTCTAAATCTAATTTTAACTTTCTAGATAGTACAAGAAAAATATTCCTGTACGACACTAAATTTGAGGATAATTGGTTCAGACGTTCGTTACAAGTATAGATTAGTGCCAAAATATGAAGACGAATTGGACTTAAGAGACTTAAAGCTATTGAGTAAACCTTTGAATAGCTATTTGTGTGAATAGCATAGCAGTAAATAAAACGACAATCCAAACGTGACTTCTAAAATTGCATAACCTCATAAAAGAATATCACAATGCTGTAATTAAATACATTAGATTAAAATGCTACAATAAAAAAATCTTGGTTGTAAACGGTTATACTGTAATTATTATTTTCTTAGCTAAGGTTTAACATAAAATGGCCAACTTGATACTGGAAATACTTCACCGGTAGCCAGTCTGAGGTAAATGAGAACGCGACCTTCACGGTTATCTAGTTGGCTGTGGCATTTCAAAACTTGTAATAAATTATTGATTTAAAACATGAGTTTTCCATATTATATCTCTGGTTAAACAAAGAGTGACGCAACAAAATTTGAAACCAATATTTATTTTACTAAAGCTATTTCTACATTAAGAAAATAGAAAAAGTTTCGTAATTCAAAAGTGTTTTATTAAAAACAAGTATATTAAAATTTAAATCGATTTTTGAAGTGACTACTTTTTACGGCGGGGTATGGATGTATGTTTTGCACGGGAAAAAAAATTCAGTTTGCCGTCACACATCACGCTCTTATATATATTTTTGTTTTAAAATGTATTTTTGAAGTGAAAACTTGTATGTTCGCGCCATTATATTACTTACCCAGTCCAACTTAATTATTTAGTTTTGTGTCAAGTGTTATCTGTGTAACAGTAACGTTTTATACGTTTATTATATATTGGTAGGTGTGAATAATAAATATTTAAATTATTTTAAACGCCATTATACTACTTACCCAATCCAACTTTATTTAGTATTTAGTTTTATGATAAGTGTTAACTGTGTAACAGTGACGTTTTATACGTTTATTATATATTGGTAGGTTGAATAATAAATATTTAAATTATTTTAAACGCCATTATACTACTTACCCAGTCCAACTTTATTTAGTATTTAGTTTTATAACAAGTGTTAACTGTGTAACAGTGACGTTTTATACGTTATTATATATTGGTAAGTGTGAATAATAACTATTTAAATGCCATTATACTACTTACCCAGTGCAACTGAATTATTTAGTATTCAGTTTTGTGATATGTGTTAACTGTAGGCTACAACAGTGACGTTTTAATAATATTTTATACTTCTTAATATAATATTTTAAATTTGAAATTTTATGTGTTTTATTCAATCACACATTAACTGCTGGACCGATTGAGATGAAATTTAAAATGAACATGGTTTAGGTACCTGTTCATAGATGGACATAGATGTATTCCCGTTTTAAAAATCTGAATCCCTGTTATTATTTATTATAAAATTATTGTTTATAAGCTTACATTTGCAATGATTTTAATTGAAACAATCTTATAATTCCAAACAACCTGCCTTTCCAAATTAAAATATTGTAGTTTCCATTGAAGTTGGCATTTACAATGACAATTAATAAGTCACAGGGTCAGATATTAAGAGTAGCAGGAATACATTTGGGACTCCGTGCTTCTCCCGTGGTCAGTTATAGCCTATTCTGGTGTCGAGTAGCAAAAATATATGTTTTGGCAATGAACCATAAAATCATATAATATTGTATTAGGAAATATTTTGAAAATTGTCTATAAATTTTATTTTGTGGTGTAAAATATATAGCCATGACTCGTGATAAGAAGTAGTCACTTCTGTCGGCAGTCATGCGACTGCCACCTTCTTTTAATGTAAAGAAATTTTCAGTAAAATCCTTGAAATGGATTATAAATTCGGAGTATACACATTTTGAGAAGAATTAACAAACTATATTTTTAAATTTGGAATAAATTAAATGTGCCATTAAAATAATACCGACATTAACTTTTACTTGTATTAACGTTTTTCTTTATTTTGTTTTTTAACTTATTCATGCTTACCCTTATCGTCTATATTTTACCATTTTTTAATCTGTATTTGCTTTTAATCTTTCACTTTATCGAGAAAATAATCTTTTCCTTCCTGCTTTAACTCTAATCTAATTATTATCACATTGACACAATGGTCATGTGATTTTGTTATTGTAATTATTCTTATCTACTTGTCAACTTGTTATATTTGTTTTTAAATTTAAATACTTTCTTCCACAAAGAAAATCTTTATAACATAATATTCCTTGATTTTTTATGCTTCTCGTCTAGCATAAAGTCTTCGATTACTTTCTCGTTGTATAACACTACACAGGTTATAAATTCTACTCTTTTTGCTAAGAACATATTAGTTAAACGCATTAATTCATTTTTTCAATCTACTTTTTAAGTAAAAAAAAAGTCATAACCAAAATGAAAAATGCTTAAATATCGGTTTTGAAGATATAAATATTATGCCTAGATGCAGAAATGAAGATTGAAGTAGCAGATAAGTAGCTGTGAATAGCCGTAAAGCAACTGTCAATATACCTTTTCTTTCTTTAAGCTAACTGTAAAGCATACACCGTAGTAAGTACAGTAAATACCAATAGAGCAGCTAAATATAATAATTTAGCTCTATTAGTTGAGAATACACAAGAAATGCATTCGTTTTTAAAGGAGGCATTGGAGAAAGTAGAGCAAGAATCTGTCGGAGAAATCTGTTCTGTAATACAGATGGCACTGGCAAGGTGCAGACAAAATATGCCTTCGAGTGTTTCGAATTTCGCGCTGTTTTACTGTCAACTCCAGAGTTGTTTTTCCCATTAGTCTAAATAGCAAAATTTTGGGCAAAATGTAAGGGCGCCAAAAATACAAAAACGAGTTTTTAAAAATTTGTGAAAAAATTAATAGAAGTAGTAAAAAAATTGTGTTTAACAATAACAAGAAAGCTGAAGATGATAAGTATCATTGCTTCGTTTTAAGTAGTAGCTCCTATCACAACACAAATACAATGCGTCACTACTTCAACATTTTAAAGACAGTAAAAAACTACTTGAAACAAAATAAGTTTTGTGGACAGTGTAAATTTAAATGGTGTAGACATTTAGGACCACAAAAAGATTATTTCAAAATTTTCAAAAATTAGACAGACGAAAATTGTAAATTATAGGCTAAATAAATCCTTTACTGTTTTTTTGTAAACTCAATCACGTACTGTCTTGAACAAACGCTGTTTTGTATTTGAACTAACAGAGTCTAATTTAGGTTTACATTATTAATTTTACAACATATTTTTACATTATATCCTCAATTTATGATCTTTTTAAACAATTATACACTTATACTGGATATTGATATGTATACAGACAAAAGAAAGTTTTTTATGTGCGAAATGAAGGAGCGTACTATGGGGGTGGCGGTCAAAAGGCCTACAGGCGCCACATATCTAAATGCGGCCCCGATCAATTCTCATAAAGAAGAATGCATATAGTGGTTTTATAACTCTAGGTTAGGTTAAGGCTAGTTTTGTTTTTTGCTTCATGAACATGCTGTGTGAAATGACTTTTACCAAGCCTGAAAATCTCCTTTCCTAATAAATAATTCACAATTGTTTCCTTACATTCTAAGGCACTAAAAAACTAAATTGTAAAGCAGTCATTAAAAAATTACAAAATGTATAAGCATTTTTAAACTGTAGAAAATGTAATTTAAATGTTATCAATGGAGGGCAAATTTCTATTTTTGTAGTCAGTTGTAAGGATATCAATGTTATAGATAAGGAACGTGGATAAGGAATGAGTAGTTATTGTGGTTATCATTTGACCTCAATATTTAATACAATATCTGCGACTTAATTTGTATTTGCATGTTACTAATACGATTTGGATAAGCCAGCAAAGTAAAATTCAATAATTTAATACAACCATACCTTGCTCTAATTATCAGTTAATTGTCTATATAACTAATTACTGTATTATCACTTAAATAATATTATAGAATTTGTTTACAAAGTTAAACATTGAAAACGGAATTCAGCATACTCAAAATTATTTCTTTAAGTAAGTATTATTGAAGTGATAATGAAAAATGTTTTAAAATTAAATCCACCCTAAATACTTAAGGTTTTCTGAAACGTACGTTAGGCCTGTAGTCTACGTTAGTGCATATATTTTTTTGTTTTTGTAGATTAACGTCTCTATTTTTCTTAGACTAATGAAGACGGGGGTTTTTGATGTAACACACGAAAGACGTTACAGTAATTAATCTTCTCGAACCTGCGTACAAGACAAAGTTATCGTACCTGTCTGATCCACCAAAGTTCTCCAGTTGGTACGAGTATATTATAGGTCAGCCGTTTAGAAAACGGCCTGCTGTGAACACCATTGGGACAGGCAGAAAAATGTGCGAGTGAGAGGAGGAGTCCTCACTTATTACCTCCTTCTGTCTATCACTATTGCTGAGTATTATCAGTTCCCAGCTGATTAAACAGTTTGTAGACACAGACTGGTAGATGTCTCTGAGGTCACGAGAATTGACAGACGTCTCTGTCACTGAACTGTAGGAGGAGCTGGAGGGGAATTCCCCTACATGCGCGATAATTTCTCGCCCAGACCGTTTATGTGGCTAGACTATAATACTGTAAGTATAACAAATTGGCCAAGATTGTAGCGAATTTAATTCGATCATCTTAAAATTTAATCCTAAAGTTAGGCTAACCAAAAGTTAGCCATCTCTTTCCACGTTAAGTTTTAGTAGGGGCTACAACATAAAGAAACAACTTCAGAGAAATCATACAATTGGACTTTGAAACACGACGTACTATTAATCAAAGATTGTATTTCACAAAAAAACTTCTATCATTCTTCATTAAATTACTAAAATTTTGAAAAAAACTTATTGATTTCTTAATAATAGCCTACTTAATAATCATTCAGTCTACAATATGCATGGTTATTTAAGAGAGCCGAATACATACAAACACAAACGTGAAACATACCAACCATACTGTGTACAAAATCACCATACAGTTATAAGTCACAGGTGATTTTTTTGTCACAGTAACAGTCATAGTAGTCACTTATACTACCATCCTCAAGCAAGTAGCACACAGGCCTAAACATTAGTTCTCTGCGTCCCCACCACACTCCCTGCCTCCTTCCTTTGTCACTTGTACCCCGCAGGGGTGCAGACCAGCTGCACCTATTGAGAGGATTTAGACGTCCCTCGCGGTACCCGAGTCTAACACACTTACGACTTCAACACTTTACACTCACATTTACATTTAGTGAGGCGATAATAGCCTCGATTTGCTTTTCGCCTTAAAAAAAAAAAAAAATTGTCACTTGTCATTCCATAACGGTAGCCTAGAAAGCGTATGTGATCATTCTACAGCACAATGCTGATAAGAAAATGTAGATAACTAAGGTAGTCACCATGTAATGTATGCAATGTAGTCATATCGATGTAATGTATGTTCTATAGGTCTGCCGCGTAGAAAACGGCGTAAGAATACCAGTACGACAGCGAGAAAAAATGCGCGAGTGAGATGTCGAGTCCTAACTCTCTCCCTCCTTCTGTCTTTCACCATTGTTGAATAGTATCTAATAAAATAAACATTAACATTTTGTAGACTCATATCGTGTCACTGGGCTGTTGGAGGGAGCTGGAGGGGAATTCTCCTACATGCGCGAGAAATTCTCGCGCAGGCCGTTTACTATGTGGCTGAACTCTAGTAATTCAACCCCGCAGGGAGGGGTGCAGACTAGCTGCACCTATTGAGACTATTTAGACGTCCCTCGCGGTATTTGTTGTAAGAGTCTAACAAACACTTACATTTACAACACTACACTTACGACTTTAACACTCACACTTACATTTAGTGAGGGTATAATAGCCTCAATGTGCTTCTCGCTTTAATATATATATATATATAGTAATTCGAATCGATAACATTGGACAATAACCAGTGATTTGTTTACAACGTTAAACACTGAAAACAGGATTCTCACTTACCCGTTACTATATATATTTATGTTGTTAAATATATACATATATATTTAAATGTAAGAGTATAATGTTAGTATTTAAACGATCAACTCGTTGAATACAACGAATAATACAAGTCTTTAAAAGTCTAAATCAAAGTGATAATTTTTAGAGTGTCCATTAGAGTGTCCATTGCACAACTATTACGTATGGAATATGCACCCTCATGTGCATCGCCGCCGGAAACTAAAAAAAGTTTTATTTTGTTAAACATTTGTTTCAAATTTTGTTAAATGTTCAAGCACCAATAACTTTTAAAATACTATGCTCACTTAGTTCACAATTAATAATATTGTGAAGTACAAATACACAAGTTTCACAACAAAAATATTAAGCTACAACACTTAATTAAAGCTTCCCTCTCCTTAGGTAAAAAAAAATGTTGAGCTACTAACTTAGAATACAAGTCTTCTTAATAACTCCAAAACAACTCTAGGAAAAAATTGATCACACACTTCAATAATTTATCGTCAATTAGAGTAACATTGTTTACGTAGTTGTTTATGTTACTTTATAATTAATTGTTATATACGAATAATTCGAACGCACAAAAATAATAGGAAAAATCACAGTTATTTGAACAATACATTTTTTTGATACTGTGAAATTACGTGTTTGAAAATTTTGACAAACTTTTTGCGACTGAATTACCTTGGATAATAGTTTAACGTAGGTCAAACACAACCGCAGCCAAAGTTCGTTGTAAGGCCTACAATCATTTAATTTACCAACACAGATCCTACTTAAATCAGAAACCTACTTACCAAATCACTACAAAATGTCAGTAACATCGTGTTGAATTGTAGTTCCTCTATACGCCCACAACCAGACACATTCACCGCTGAAGTTAAACACAACAATGTCGGCAAACGTCTGCAGCGTGCCCAAGGTCTCCGTTACTTTCATATTACATTTTTTTTGTCCCGACAGTATAATAATGCTTACATAATAAAGCTTAATGCGATTAAAATGTTAAACACAGATAAAAGGATTATTTCCGTAAGTTATTAAAGAAAATCTTCGCGTGATTGTAAAAGTTTAACGCGTGTAAGCTAGCCTTAAACAGTGCCATAATTTAAATTGTTGCAAAGTTCGATAGATACAAGGGACATAGCGTATGTCCGCTATATATGTTTATTATCTTTGCCGTGCAGCTATGCAGATATATCCGACATATATATATATATAAACAAATACTGTGACGCCACCTATTGGCCTTGGATAATCCTGGACTGACTGTAGGCAGAATAAAACATATTTTAAAGTTTGAGAAAGAATCTATTTTTAAAAAAATGTCTGTTATTGAACAAAAAATAAAAATTATGTCACATTTTTTCTTCCTTTTTTTATTTTCATTACAGTAATTTGTTCGAAAACACGATAAATTAACATAGCTAGTTTTTAACAGCATAAAGTTATTAACATAAACAACATATCAGCTGTTCAATGAAATCAGCTGATCATGACGAATTCGTATAAACTAAAAATTAATATAGCTAGTTATTAACAACATAACCTAAAACTTATTATAACCTGTCAGCTGTTCAATGAAATCAGCTGATCATCACGAATTCATATAAACTAGAAATTAATATAGCTAGTTATTTTTTTCCGGCGAAAAACCGTTAAGGTTATCATCGTCGACTAGCTAGTTAGTAACAACATAACCTAAAACTTATTACACCCTGTCAGCTGTTCAATGAAATCATAAGATGTTTACGAATCAATATAAAACAAATGATCTTTTATTATAACTACCAAAATTAAATTAACGATTTCATATACTAACATCGGTCAAACTTCTTCGTAATTTCCGTAGTGTAGTGGTTATCACGTGCGCCTCATAAGCGCAAGATCTCCGGCGGAAACACAGTAATTTTTAGTTATAATTAATTTAGTATGAGACTTGCGAACGCAAAATATACTGGTTTATATCGATATAAACACGTTCCTCGCATCACGCGTCCAGCAAAATCCATCACAATCAACCCTAAAACATTATACATGATAAAGCTAAGAAGACCCTGTTTTTTTTTTTAAACGGCAAAAAGATAATCGTAACATAAAGCGACAGAACAAAATTTCACAGCACGCTGGCCTAGCCAGAACCAAGCGAGGCTGCAAGACGCAGTTTTTTGCTGGCATTTGTTTTTTGTGAAATTATTGTGAATGCCTTTTGTATTGACAAAGATTTTTGTCGACATGGCTTTTTGTGTTACAAAAGACCTTGAATGGGACTATATTAGTATGCTGACATGACTTTGTTGGATTGTAGGACGGAAGATCTCAGTTAAAATGACCCAACAGTCGGCGGTGAAAAATCTTCACGACGGTATCAGCTCAAGTCCTCATTTTAGTTTTGAGACCCTCGTTCCACCACTAGAAAATAGGTCGACTTATCATTGGCCAAAAGTTCTGCTCTATAGGACACGCCTATCATCTCGATCGATTTTATAGAGTAATCAAAGTTTTATAAATTGATTTTAACGCTAGAAACGTCAGTCGTTATAAATTACGTCGATCACACAAACATGGGTAAAACTTTAATATGTTAAATTCTACGAATAAATAAAAAAATATGATTTTAAAGTTGTTCAAACAATTAAAAAAAGATATACGCTTCAAAGAAAGATAAGGTTAATTATATGCTTTGTGGTAAAATGAGTTAAAATGCTGGTTTCCGGACCAAGGAAGTTTTGGGACTCTCGATCCGTTCCCCATTTAAGGTTCAAACAAACTTCACGTCAATTCTAAGCTTGCTAGACTGGATTTATATATCTTTTGTGTGTTGTGTGAAAAGAAAAAATGCTGTTTGTGCTAGCTTTTTACTGACATCAAAAGCAATGCTTGTCAAACGTATTATGTCCTATTGTGTGTGAGAGAACATTGATGCGACTTATGTTGGTATAGTGAAGAGCGATAAAACGTTCTTCTGATATGACATTGTTTATTGTGTGATAAGAAAGTACTTGTGTTTAGTAGCTTGTGTGAGCAACATTTGGCTAATAGCACATTGTGTGTTGTTTGGAAAGCTTTAAGTGTGTACTATATTATGTGTGACATTGCTTTGTGTGAAGGCCTTGAATTAAACTTGTGTTACAGTTCAGCCACATAGTAAACGGTCTGCGCGATAGTTTCTCGCGCATGTAGGAGAATTCCCCTCCAGATCCCCCCAACACAAGCTGCCAATCTGAGTCTACAAGGTGTTACTACTCAGGAGACAATGAAGGAAAAGAGGGAGCAGTGGAGAGAGTGGGGACTCGACCTCTCACTCGCACATATTTTCTCTCTGTCCCACTGATGTTCTTAGCAAGCCGTTTTCTAAGCGGCTGACGTATAGTGTGACCTATACGCATTCTGAGTATGTTTTATGTTTTGTGTGAAAGGGTCTAGAATATTACTTCTATTCGCATATGTGTGACATTATCTTCAACGGTCTAAGTAAATTTTATGTGAAGATTAAGGCCTTGATTGCGATTTGTGTTAAAATGTACAATGAAACGTTCTGCGGATATTAGTAGTGTTTTGTGAAAAGAGAATATTATATGGTATTTAACGGACATGGCTTTGTTAGTTTTGTGTGAAGGTCTTGGATGCGACTTGTGTTAGTATGTGTGATGCAACTTGACTTTATATGTCGTGTGAAAAAGCCTCCTTGACTACTACTTGTATTAGTATGCGTGTATCATAGGCTAACCAAGTCTTTAATACGACTTGTGTGATATGTACTGTGTAATTCTTCCGAACGTTTGTTTTGTGTGAAAGACTTTCTATATAACTTTTATTGGTATGTGTGTGATTGTGAGAAAGGTTATAATGGGGGTGGATTTGTGTCTCGTGTGAAGGTTTCGAATGCGATTTGTATTAACCTAGTATGTGTGATGCAACGTTTTGCCGACATTACTTCATGTTTTGTGTGAAAAGTCCTTGAAAATTATTGGTGTTTGTGTGTTAGTATGTAGCATTGTTTTTGTTGAGAAAGCTTTGTTCGTTGTGTGAAATAACCTCATTACTTGTACTGGTGACATAGTCTTTAACGGGATTCGTATATTTTCGACGAAGGTTTAAAAAGCGACGTGTATTATAGCCTAATATGTGATACAACGTTCTACCGACATTGCTTTATGTTTTCTGTGGAAAGACCTTGAAAATTATTTGTTAGTGACAGTGTAGCATTGCTTTTTGTTGAGAAAGCTTTGTCCGTTGTGTGAAATAACCTCATTACTTGTATTGGTGACATAGACTTTAACGGCATTCTTATATTTTCGACGAACGTTTAAAAGACGACATGTATTATAACCTAGCATGTGATACAACGTTCTGCCGACATTTATTTACGTTTTCTTTGGAAAGACCTTGAAAATTATTTGTTTGTGACAGTGTAGCTTTGCTTTTTGATGAGAATGCTTTGTTCTTTATGTGAAATAACCTCATTACTTGTATTGGTTACATAGTCTTTAACGGCATTCTTATATTTTCGACGAACGTTTAAAAGGCGACATGTATTATAACCTAGCATGTGATACAACGTTCTGCCGACATTTATTTACGTTTTCTTTGGAAAGACCTTGAAAATTATTTGTTTGTGACAGTGTAGCATTGCTTTTGTTGAGAATGCTTTGTTCTTTATGTGCAATAACCTCATTACTTGTATTGGTTACATAGTCTTTAACGGCATTCTTATATTTTCGACGAACGTTTAAAAGGCGACATGTATTATAGCCTAGCATGTGATACAACGTTCTGCCGACATTGCTTTGTTTTCTGTGGAAAGACCTTGAACATTATTTATTTGTTACAGTTTAGCATTGCTTTTTGTTGAGAAAGCTTTGTTCGTTGTGTGAAATAACCTCATTACTTGTATTGGTGACATAGTCTTTAACGGCATTCTTATATTTTCGACGAACGTTTAAAAGACGACATGTATTATAGCCTAGCATGTGATACAACGTTCTGCCGACATTGCTTTATGTTTTCTGTGGAAAGACCTTGAAAATTATTTGTTTATGACAGTGTAGCATTGCTTTTTATTGAAAATGTTCTTTGTTCTTTATGTGAAATAACCTCATTACTTGCATTGGTGACATAGTCTTTAACGGCATTCTTATATTTTCGACGAAGGTTTAAAAGGCGACATGTATTATAGCCTAGCATGTGATACAACTTTCTGGCGACATTGCTTCATGTTTTCTGTGGAAAGACCTTGAAAATTATTTGTTTGTGACAGTGTAGCATTGCTTTTTGTTGAGAATGCTTTGTTCTTTATGTGCAATAACCTCATTACTTGTATTGGTTACATAGTCTTTAACGGCATTCTTATATTTTCGACGAACGTTTAAAAGGCGACATGTATTATAACCTAGCATGTGATACAACGTTCTGCCGACATTTATTTACGTTTTCTTTGGAAAGACCTTGAAAATTATTTGTTTGTGACAGTGTAGCTTTGCTTTTTGTTGAGAATGCTTTGTTCTTTATGTGAAATAACCTCATTACTTGTATTGGTGACATAGTCTTTAACGGCATTCTTATATTTTCGACGAACGTTTAAAAGACGACATGTATTATAGCCTAGCATGTGATACAACTTTCTGGCGACATTGCTTCATGTTTTCTGTGGAAAGACCTTGAAAATTATTTGTTTATGACAGTGTAGCATTGCTTTTTATTGAAAATGTTCTTTGTTCTTTATGTGAAATAACCTCATTACTTGCATTGGTGACATAGTCTTTAACGGCATTCTTATATTTTCGACGAAGGTTTAAAAGGCGACATGTATTATAGCCTAGCATGTGATACAACTTTCTGGCGACATTGCTTCATGTTTTCTGTGGAAAGACCTTGAAAATTATTTGTTTATGACAGTGTAGCATTGCTTTTTATTGAAAAAGTTTTTTGTTCTTTATGTGAAATAACCTCATTACTTGCATTGGTGACATAGTCTTTAACGGCATTCTTATATTTTCGACGAAGGTTTAAAAGGCGACATGTATGTGATACAACTTTCTGGCGACATTGCTTCATGTTTTCTGTGGAAAGACCTTGAAAATTATTTGTTTGTGACACTGTAGCACTGCTTTTTATTGAGAAAGCTTTGTTCGTTATGTGGAAATAACCTCATGGAAGTATTGGTGACATACTATTAACGGGATTCGTATATTTTCGACGAAGGTTTAAAAAGCGACATGTATTATAGCCTAGCATGTGATACAACGTTCTGGCGACATTGCTTTATGTTTTCTGTGGAAAGACCTTCAAAATTATTTGTTTGTGACAGTGTAGCATTGCTTTTTATTGAGAAAGCTTTGTTCGTTATGTGAAATAACCTCATTACTTGTATTGGTGACATAGGCTTTAACGGGATTCGTGTATTTTCGACGAACGTTTAAAAGGCGACATGTATTATAGCCTAACATGTGATACAACGTTCTGCCGACATTGCTTTATGTTTTCTGTGGAAAGACCTTGAAAATTATTTGTTTGTGACAGTGTAGCATTGCTTTTTGTTGAGAAAGCTTTGTTCGTTATGTGAAACAACTTCATTTCTTGTATTGGTAAGCCTGTGACATAGGCTTTAACGGGATTTTTGTAGTTTCGTCGAAAGTCTAAAATGTGACTTTTATGTGCCTAGCATGTGTGATAGGCCTACAACGTTTTGCCGACATTGCTTTATGTTTTGTGTGATATGACCTTGAAAATTATTTATGTATGTAGCACTGATTTTTATTAACAGATATCTTGTGCGTTGTGTGAAAAATCCTTGAATTTCGACTTATTTTAGCACGCGTGACAGCGCTGGCCTACAGCTGATATTGCTTTCTGTGTCACATAAAGTACCTAGGATATATTTTGTAATAATATGTGTGTGTTTTACAACCTATTTTAAATCGGTAAAACTGTCCAATTAATTTGTTTATAAAAGACACCAGTTGTAATTTATTTTGAAATAATTAAAGACAGAATTTAGGATATAGCGAATCGTGAAGTACTTTAACATTGCAAGTATATTAAGGTGAGTGAATTTCTTATCGTGAATTTGAAAGCAAACTTTAAATTATGTAAACAGTTTTTCCAATGAACATTGTAAAGCAAAAATGTAATAATATCCAATTGAAATCGTTCTATTTAAATAAAAACTGTTTGTTTATTATAAAGTAAATAAGTAATTAAACAGGCAAAACTAATACTGTATTTATTTATATTGCATTATACGGTGTTCTTTAAACATTTCAGTTCTTATAAAAAAACAGTGAGGATATACTTTTAGTATAGTTTATTATTTTCTTATCTACAATGTTCTAGTTATTATTTTTAAAATATTTAACTGCTTTAGGGATTATTTCAACATATTTTATTGCCACAAGTTACAGTTTATAAAAAGTGTTGATGGCCAATTTTACATAATTAAACCGAAACAACATTCGTGTTCGGTTATCAAGGCTGTTATCTGCTTGAACTTGACCTTTTGAAGCGTGGACAAGTTCCAGCGGATGCTAATCAAGTATGACATCAACAATCTAAGAATAACGAAATATCGTAGCTTTCCGTTGAACTTTATCGTTGAATCAACTGTCTAATCAACTTCAATTAATAAGGAAGTATAAGTGTTTATACATTATTTTATTTTACTTATAATAAAGGATATTTTATTGCCAAAAAATAATTTAAAAGAGTAGTTGCCGTGCAGCAGATAATATAATAGTTAAATTATTTTTATGTAAAAATTCGAAAAATCACCATTTGCATACAATATAAATGTTGAAAAATATTCACTTATTTTTTTTGTATTTTACCATTTGGTTGCAAAACCGCCAGCCGTTGCTGTCATTTCAAATCATAGTTCTGTTACACTTTTTTTGTTTGAAAAATCGATTTCGCCATTTTAATCAGCGTTAAAAACTGTATAAATTAGCGTTTAAAGTATTTTTTTAAATACTCTGAAATTGAGAACACAAATTTATTTTTGCATTTTCAATGTAATTTGAATGTTCGTTTTTAATTTTAAACTTTAAAATGCTAATTTATGGAGATTATAATGGTGAAATCAGACTTTCAAACAGCTGTCGGATAAAAAAATATTATAAATTCACTCCTATCACGTTATCGATGTAGATGTGTGATGGTTATTTTCAACTTTCCGACGAGGTTAGGATTCGGGTTTAGTCAAATAACTCGCTAAACATCAATCACCAAACCTAATAATTTGTTTGTAAGAACAAAGTCTAAAGTTTTGATTCCCGGCGAGGGCTTGGCATTTTTCATACGCTGTATATCATCCCATCGTCTGCAGAATTGCACAATAGTCGGACAGTTGGAAAAAATAATCTTATCACAGCGGCTGTATCGCTGACGTGATTGAAAAGAATTTCAAGAAAGTAACAATATTGACGTAACGATATTTTTCTATCTTACATTGTTTGCAAAACGTGTACATTTATATTTATAAAATAGTAGACGAGATTATAAAACAATATCTCTGAATGAAGCTAATCTATAGGTCGTAAACTACTACAAGTAATTCGTGTATTATAATCTGTGAGTAATTATCACGTGATCAGTTTTATTGTCTAGACTGCGCATGCTCAACTTCTACACGACACTTAAACTCCGTGAACAATGTTTTTCTAAAGTAGGGAGCAGTAAATCACGAGGATTGGCTGAATGTAACGCAGCGAGAGAATTTTTGTTACGAGAGGCGTGTTGCCTATAGGTCGTATGGGTAATAACACCAGTGGGATAGAGAGAAAAACGTGCGAGTGAGAGGTCGAGTTCCCTTCCAGTGTATCAGCTGATAAAATTTGTCAGCTCGTTTGTTGTTATCGATTGGATTCCAACTTATTACGGAGAATTTTGAAACTGTTGAAGTAAATGGAACAAGTTTCTAGGAACGCGTGTCCGTCAGTCGGTAACGCACGCCTTACACGTGAACGATGTGGTCGTTGGCTATAAATTTAGGATAGTAATGGTCTTTGTAGCGGTCCTAACCTATGAAAAATGTATGAGATGCAAACAAAAAACATTTAAGCAGCAAAATCTTAAAGGCAACTATTTTTTTTCAATTCTTATTCTATTTATCTACGGTGGCGTATCGTTTGAAAATTGAGACGTGATACGGATTCCGAATATATATATATATAGGTTCTGACATTCAATAGAGTTTATATAGAGCCTACAGACATCTTCAAAAGTTCGAGTTTTCATTCCCACATCAAATTTGGACATGTTCGATAAGAAAATTGTCGAAAAAATCATAAACCGATCAAAAGAAAAAGCAAATGTTTAAGATTTGTCGATATTTTACATATTTCTTTATATGAACTCTCAACAAAAGCTTCTTTTGTCTTTTAAAAACAATTTTTGACGTTTTTACGTCGCTCGAAGTTTTGCAGTAAAAATAAGTCGAATAAAATTCAAAAATCGTTTTTATCTTTGTGCATCGAATACTTTTCAAAAAGAGCTTTAGCATTGATTATAAACGCACTAGAAGAAAAGCCATCATTATAAAAAGCGTGCTATCAGAAGCTAAAGTCCAAGTAGTTGGACTATTTGCCGCTACGGACGCTGCACAAGTTGCAAGGGCAGGGAGGAAGACTTTAGAGAAAATGGACAGTACTATTACTATTTAACTGCAGTTGAATACTCTGCCGTAAGATACCGCCAGCAGCGAGTGCTCATATGTCTCTCATTCTAGTATGTTTATATTCAATGGATACAATCAGCTGATCCATTTTTGTTAATAAGCAAGGTGCTTATATACCCTCAATAGTGTTTTGAAAGCATTATTTCAAATATAAAACATGCCTGGTGACATTTTGTTTCTTTTGTATAAAACGGAACTTATTAAAATCTCTTTAACATTCAAACAGGATCATCATCTGTTCTAACTTGTACTCCTGTGTGATTCGAGACGTACCCCTTCAAACTGATAAGATTGATAAATTTTTAGCCTTTATCTTGAATATCTTTACCTTGAAATCTCTCCAAGATTCAAACAGGATCATCAGCTGTTCTAACTCGTACTCCTGCATGATTCGAGACGTACCACTTCAAATCGATAAGCTTGATAAATTTTTAGCCTTTATCTTGAATCCCTTTACCTTGAAATCTCTCCAAGATTCAAACAGGATCATCAGCTGTTCTAACTCGTACTCCTGCGGGATTCGAGACGTACCCCTTCAAATTGATAAGATTGATAAATTTTTAGCCTTTATCTTGAATCCCTTTACCTTGAAATCTCTCCAAGATTCAAATAGGATCATCAGCTGTTCTAACTCGTACTCCTGCATGATTCGAGACGTACCACTTCAAATCGATAAGATTAATAAATTTTTAGCCTTTATCTTGAATCCCTTTACCTTGAAATCTCTTCAAGATTCAAACAGGATCATCAGCTGTTCTAACTCGTACTCCTGCGGGATTCGAGACGTACCACTTCAAATCGGTAAGATTGATAAATTTTTAGCCTTTATCTTGAATCCCTTTACCTTGAAATCTCTCCAAGATTCAAACAGAATCATCAGCTGTTCTAACTCGTACTCCTGCGGGATTCGAGACGTACCACTTCAAATCGATAAGATTGATAAATTTTTAGCCTTTATCTTGAATCCCTTTACCTTGAAATCTTTCCAAGATTCAAATAGGATCAACATCTGTTCCAGCTTGTACTCCTGCTGGATTCGAGACGGCTTTAAATCGACAAGATTGGCAACACTGACATATAAGAATAGTGGCTGTGGAAACAGGATGTAAATAAAAAAACTTAAGAAACTTAATATAATTTCACACATATTAAAGCTTTTCGGTTGGAATTTTAATTTCTGTTGTTGACTCGAGAATTTTATTATTTTAAAATTTTAAATTTTCTCTTATGGGCCCCCAAATACCAGCTTCAATAACAATCGAACCAACGGAAAAAATCGGCCTAATCTATCAAAATTGGTTCATCAGATTATGTTAAATTTCAGTCATATGAATTATCATAACTCAAGTCAGTGTATCAAATTTGAAATTTTAAAAATACAATTTTGGGATAAGTGGATAAAAAAACGAAAATTAATTTAAACAACTTAGAAATTTGAAAAAATCTGCTAAATCGATATCAAGAAATTAAACAGATTTTTGTATGAAGGCCTTCGAATTGATGGCATAAATTATGAATGTGAGAAAACTTTTATTCTTGCCACCCAGTGTTAAAATCAGGATGCCAGAATAAATGGTAAAATGCACGTAGTACCAAAACTCGACACCAGAGCGTTCTGAACTCGTTTCTCTGCTACCTTAAACTGCATCCTTGAGTCTATAAATTGCTGCAGTTACGTGAATTTATATTACACTTGATTAAGAAGTTTAATTAATATCACTAGTGATTCATGCATTAAAAAATAACCTAACTGTAGTCTCAAAACCTAACCTAATAGTACGTAGTTCATTTCCCTTCTGATAGATAGCGTTCTATATTTTCAGTCACACAATATCATATGCAGTGAGATCTCTACGTACTATGAGACTCAAGGATTTTATGCATAATTTAATAATTTCTTTATGTAAAAGATCATAAAATTATTTCTTTAAATATATTTTCAGGAAAATATTGTAAATTTTAGTGCTTATAAAATAATAAATACCAATATTAAATATTAAAGTACACCATTGTCTAACTGATTTCCTTGTATATTTCAAACTTATATTTTAATGTTGAATTAATTTATCTTAATAAGAGCAAATAAAAGTTATTGATTGAACTATAATAAAGTATGAAGCTAAATTTTGAAAATTGGTATTCTGTAATTTCAGAGCCGACGGTTCTGACTGACAGAAATAACTAAACCCAAGATGGCGACAACTGCTGCTACGCCCGGATACAAGCTGTTAAATAAATGATAATGTCAAATTTAATCAGCTGATTTTATTTATCAGTATCGTTGTTTCATTACTAATTATAAACGTCCTTGAATCTTTTGACACAGTAATTAGGAAATTTCATCATGCTTGGAATAAGCCAAACCAATCGTGAAATTCGTTGGTAATTTTATGTCCATTATAACTCCGTTCTCAGCTAGCTGCAAAGTTTTACTTTGCCATCCTGAAACTTGTAATTATATTGGGATGCAATAATATCCCAATTATAACATTGTAATTGTAATCCTAATAATTACAATTATAATATTGTAATAATATCCCATGCAGCTTTGTAGTGGACAATACCACATAGTCTAGTTAACAGAGAATTTCAGACCAAACGATCAAGTTTTTTTCAAAACTTTTAAACACGATGAAGACTGTTCCTTCTTGTAGAAGACTAACCTTTGCATGCGCATGTGTTTGGTGACATACGACCACACGTTCCACGAGCTTTTCAAATATCTAAAGCGGTGCCTGACTTTCTCTGTTATCTGTTTTGTTTCTACCTGTTTATGTAATTCAGTGTGTACTACCAATGAATATAAACGTACTATAATGATAACCCTTATGAGAGCTTTGTGAACGCTCGCTGGTGACATCTTGCGGCAGAGTGTTCAACTACAGGTAAATATATAATAGTACTGTCTATTTTCGTAAACATCCGCTGTCCTTGCAGACTGCAGCGTTCCAAGTGGCGGATAGTCTAATTACTTGGACTTTAGCCGCTAATATTGAGCACGATTGTAATGGTGGCTGTACTACGTTTCAGATGTCGAAAAAACTAAAAGTTTCTTAGTGACTTTGTATAAATATATAGAACGGTTCAGTGGTTGTAGAAAGTGACGAGGAGAGAACACAAAGAAGTAGTAATGCGAAATATTTTAGGTTTTTATTGGAAAACTACAAACCATGTACTGACTCTGTGGGTAACCGAGGGAGTGTTATAAACAATATTCACTGGCCTACCACCAGCAGAAAGTAACTGAAGAAAATGTAAACTACTTTCAAAAGTGAAGACAGTGTTTTAGTGTAGTTCGTGGAATGTGATTGCACGTCTCTTATCAGAGCGTGCTTTTGAAATTGTTGAACACGCTAGAAACTAAACCGATTGACCGATTTTGACGATATTTGGCATGTCCTGTTTGTCCACTTCTCGGAAATATTTTTTCAGTTAAAAGACAAATTTCGAAGCCAGTTTTTTGTTTTGAAAAAAGTATTGAAAATCGGATTTAATCATATTTTGCTGAAACGTACACTAAGTATCTAAACAAACTTTAGGGTCATTATAGTCCAAAAAACTGGTTCAGAAGATATTGAAAACAAAACTGAAATACCTATGTAATTTTTCAATAACGATTCACCGAATTTGGATCAAATTTTGGTCAAATACGGTTTTGCCTTCAAAGTCAAGTTATTGTAGAAAATTAAAACATTAGAAAATTGAACGATGCTACGAGCTGATTTTTTGATATTAAGTTATACTTCCCTTTTTTAACATGTATCATATTTTAGGGCTGGTTGTGATGTCAGTTTTTACAGAATGCGTGCTAATGTCATATTGCATGTAATAGTATATTTTGCGCGTCTCAAGTCTCGTATTAAATTAATTATAATTAATATTTACAGCGTATCACGTGTGAGGCGCACGTGATAACCACTACACTAAGAAAACGACGAAGAAATTTGACCAAAGTGATATAAAATAGTACTGTCTATTTTCTTAAAAGTCTCCCACACGCTGTTCTTGCGGTTTGCAGAGTTTCTAGTGGCGGATAGTTCAACTACTTGGACTTTAGCCGCTAATATCGAGTATGATTGTAATGGTGGCTATACTACATTTCAAATGTCGAAAAAACATAAAAGTGACTTTATATGACCGATGTGAATATAAGAAATGAACCGTTAATTTAATTTTGATAGATATGTAATAGTCAAAGATCAGTTGTTTTATATTAATTCGTAACGATCAGCTGATAGGATATAAATCAGTTTCAGGTTATGTTTTTAAAAACCAGCTATGTTACTTCGCCGTGTTTTGGAACACATTATCGTAATTAAAATAAAAAAAGAGAAAACATGATACTTGATTTTTATTGAAGTGACTACTTCTTATGGCTGGGTATGGATGTATGTTTTGCACGGGAAAAAATCAGTTTGCCGTCATGCATCACGCTCTTTTATATATAGCATATGTATATATACTGCTTCTTATGGCGAGGTATACATGTATGTTTTGCACGGGAAAAATATTTTTTTAAATGTATTTTATGAAGTGAAAACTTGTATGTTCGCGCCATTATATTACTTACCCAGTCCAACTTAATTAGTTTTGCGTCAAGTGTTAACTGTGTAACAGTGACGTTTTATACGTTTATTATATATTGGTAGGTGTGAATAATATATATTTAAATTATTTTAAACGCCATTATACTACTTACCATGTCCAACTTTATTTAGTATTAAGTTTTATGACAAGTGTTAACTGTGTAACAGTGACGTTTTATACGTTTATTATATATTGGCAGGTGTGAATAATAAATATTTAAATGCCATTATACTACTTACCCAGTGCAAGTGAATTATTTAGTATTCAGTTTTGTGATATGTGTTAACTGTAGGCTACAATAGTGACGTTTTAATAATATTTTATACTTCTTAATATAATATTTTAAATTTGAAAGTTTATGTGTGTGTTTTTGTTTGTTATTCAATCACACATTAACTACTGGACCGATTGAGATGAAATTTAAAATGAACATGGTTTAGGTACCTGAGATGGACATAGATGTATTCCCGTTTAAAAAAATCTGAATCTCTGTTATTATTTATTATAAAATTATTGTTTATAAGCTTACATTTGCAATGATTTTAATTGAAACAATCTTATAATCCCAAACAACCTGCATTTACAAATTAAAATAATTCGGTTTCTATTGAAGTTGGCATTTACAATGACAATTAATAAGTCACATGGTCAGATATTAAGAGTAGCAGGAATACACTTGGGGCTCCGTGCTTCTCCCATGGTCAGTTATAGCCTATTCTAGTGTCGAGTAGCAAAAATCTATGTCTTGGCAAAAAACCATAAAATCATATAATATTGTATTTAGAAATATATTAAACTGAAATGAACGTACTCATGATTTTGAAAATCGACTATAAATTTTATTACCTACATTACAATTGCGGGTGAAGCCGCAACGGGTAACAGCTAATTAAATCATAATAGTGAAAGAAGTATACAGTCAGGCATGCCAAAAGTAGTCACTTCTGTCGGCCAGTCCCACGACTGCCTACTTTTTTTTGGTTCAATAACAGAAAATATTTTTGTGTTTAACTTCTAAACCGCATTAAAAAAACAGTTTAAAACTGTAATTTTTTGTGCAATGATTTTTTTCAAATGCAATTTTGTAATGCAAATCGTAGGTGTTGCAAGAATTACTTCTTAAAAACTTAAGAACAAACAAAGAACATTACATATTTCAGTGTTTCTCATTGGAACACTGGCCGCCAGCCAAAATGAACTGCATTAATTTTCGAAATTACAGCGCACATAGTATGATTGTACACAGAACGTGCTTAAAGCCTAATTAGCCTACTGTTAATTTTATATACAACCTAGTATTATACTTAATCTATGGTTATTGTTCAAAATAACAGATAAGACTTTATAATTCACATATATCTAATGATTACAAAAATCATTTTTGACTATTAAATGTTACAGCAACATATGGCTTTGATATTTATATTAACTCAATACTGATATTGCGTTCAATCAGCTGTTTTTAACCAGAAATGTTTGTTGATACCTGTAACATGCAAACAGCTGACTGGTCAATCAATTTCATGAACCGATTAAAATGAAAGCTTAACTCCCATAAAAAAGCTTAACTAGGAGACCTTTCGGTTACAAAAGCCTGTATAATTTTTAATAATACAGACTCAGTCTGCTGCCTTCATGTTTCTACCTATTCGCTACGTTCGCAGTTGTAGAATAAAATCAACTGATTATATAAACGCTAGATTCAATCTCACTTTTATTTCTAATCCCTAAATGTCATAGAATTAAAGCAACTTTAACTTTTTTTTGTAAACACACGTTTTTCAAATGTTGAAGATAAAAAGTTATGATTTATTTATATATATATATATATTATATATTGGTAGGTGTGAATAATAAATATTTAAATGCCATTATACTACTTACCCAGTGCAACTGAATTATTTAGTATTCAGTTTTGTGATGTGTGTTAACTGTAGGCTACAACAGTGACGTTTTAATATAATTTTATACTTCTTAATATAATATTTTTAATTTGAAAATTTAAGTGTGTGTTTTTGTTTGTTATTCAATGACTCATTAACTCCTGACCGATTGAGATGAAATTTAAAATGAACATGGTTTAGGTACCTGAGACGGACATAGATGTATTCCCGTTTTAAAAATCTGAATACCTTTTATTATTTATTATAAAATTATTGTTTATAAGCTTACATTTGCAATGATTTTAATTGAAACAATCTTATAATCCCAAACAACCTGCCTTTCCAAATTAAAATATTGCAGTTTCCATTGACGTTGACATTTACAATGACAATTAATAAGTCACAGGGTCAGATATTAAGAGTAGCAGGAATACATTTGGGACTCCGTGCTTCTCCCATGGCCAGTTATAGCCTATTCTAGTGTCGAGTAGCAAAAATCTATGTCTTGGCAAAAAACAATAAAATCATATAATATTGTATTTAGAAATATATTAAAATGAAATTAACGTACTCATGATTTTGAAAATCGACTATACATTTTATTTTGTGGTGTAAAATATATAGCCATAATCCGTGATAAAGAAGTAGTCACTTCTGTCGGCAGTCATGCCACTGCCACCTCTTTTTTAATTAGTCTTGATGTGTAACATTATGATTGTTGTCCAATTGTTTGGCTATACAGTGTTTTAACCTCGTCGAGCCCCTGCGAATAGTTGTATAGGCATTCTACTTACATGTAAACTAATTGCATAAACAGTAGGCGCTATGTGTTCCCGATATGTCTTAAAATACTTTTGAAATATCTATACAAATTTATGTACTAAACCTAATATATTTTAATATAATTTTTATTACACGCAAGGAAAAATTTATCATTTTATTTTGTTTAATTTAAAAATACAGTTTTTGTATACTTTTTAACAGTATCGATACCGAAAATATCACTCACCCAATTCTAAGTAGTTGATGATTTACTACTAGTTCAAAGAACATCAGACCTCGCAGTATATTCTTACTTGCCTGGACACCGCTCAGCGACAACGCTCTGACGCGCTCGTAACATTTTCCGCCATTTTAACCGGTAACCATTATGATTAGGAGATATATTATTGAATCATTCCTATAGGAAGTTGTGTGATCTTTCTTCAAGATGCGGTTAAAATTATGATTTTCAACGGTCAACAATTTTAATTTATTTACTTCTATGTTTGTCCGTCAATCCGCACGCGCTTTTGTGTGTGTGCGCGCGCGCGTGTGCGTGTTTGTTTGTGTGTGTGTGTGTGTGTGTGTGTGTGTGTGTGTGTGTGTGAGAGAGAGAGAGAGAGAGAGAGAGAGAGAGAGAGAGAGAGAGAGAGAGTGAGAGACTTTTGGTGAACTTTGGTGAAACGTAAACGTGGAACGGTTTTTATTATTTTTTTTAATGTAACTCCGTTTTTGTAAAAAAATAACAGATAAATATCAAAAGTTGATTTCAATCATAATTTGATTCATACGTACTTATAGATTGTTATATATTAAAAAATCGGTTTTGGGGCTGTAAAATAGCAATGCGTTTAATGGTTACAAAAAAAAATCAACTATTTCTTTTGTGTTTATTATGCAATTTTTTTACACGCATCATGTTTTAGGGCTGGTTTCGATGATTTTACGCGTCGCGTGATGCGAGTGCACACATTTATATTGGTAGTTACAGTAAAAGATCAGTTGTTTTATATTAGTTAGTAACAATCAGGTGATTTCGTTGAACAGCTAATAGGCTATAATAAGTTTTAGGTTATGTTGTTAAGAACTAACTGTGGCAGTTGTAGTAAAAGATCACTTGTTTTATTAATTCGTAACGATCAGCTGATTTTATTTAACAGCTGATAGGCTATAATAAGTTTTAGGTTATGTTGTTAAGAACTAACTGTGGCAGTTGTAGTAAAAGATCACTTGTTTTATTAATTCGTAACGATCAGCTGATTTCATTTAACAGCTGATAGGCTATAATAAGTTTTAGGTTATGTTGTTAAGAACTAACTGTGGCAGTTGTAGTAAAAGATCACTTGTTTTATTAATTCGTAACGATCAGCTGATTTCATTTAACAGCTGACAGGCTATAACAAGTTTTAGGTTATGTTGTTAAACACTAACTGTGATAATAATATTTGTTTTCGAACAAATTATCGTAATTAAAATAAAAAGGAAAAACATGATACATGATTCTTTTTAAATTTTTGGTTCAATAACAGAAATTTTGATATTTAAAATATGTTTTCACTATCAACGTCAAAATCTGCGTAAATTAACACATAACATTTTCAAATTTCTTTTAAAAACTGAAATAGATCTAACGGCGGTCAGAATAAAGTATTGATAAGATTTTTTTTTATGCCAAGCCCTCGCCGGGAATCGAACCCGGGTCCTCGGGGTGAAAGCCTAGTACGCTATACACTAGGCCACCGAGGCGGCAGTATTGATAAGATCAAGATCAGAGATCTTTATAACACTTTTGGAGGGGTTTATTTCATGTATTATATAATGTTAATGTTCAAAACGTGACGCAATCTTATGGGTAAGTAAGTAAGTTAGTAAAAAGAAAGTCACTAAAGAAAGTCAAAAAAAGAACTGTTGACAGAAGGCTCCGTAGTATCACACAACGGAATACAACGTTGCATGTCTCAACACGTTGTAACGTTTGTTGGGAAATTGCAGCAACACGTCTTCCGATTTGCAATACATTGCAACACATCGTTCGATTACCTGTCTCTTGGAACTAGTCGATGTTAGACTTGTTCGGTGCATGCACCATTCCTTATTCTTCTTGCCTCAGATTCAGTTGTGTGAATTGTATAATGGAGGTTTTCATCAGTTTTTGTGAATAACACATAAAATAAAATAACTTTCGTATTTCCCCATAACGTTGCGTCACTTCTTCAACACTCCTAATTGAGTATTTTGAATTTTTGACGGCGGACAGAATATATTTCTGTATTTTCAGTATAATTAGAAGATTTATTATATACCACTTCTCTTATTTTTATATTTGCAGCGGTAATCGTATTTACGGTTGGGCCTCACGTTACTGCCATTTGTGTGTGTGTGTGTGTGTGTGTATATATATATATATATATATATATATATATATATATAATATGTATGCGGTTATATATATATATATATATATATATATATATATATATATATATATATATAATAATTATTATTATTATTATTTGCGTATAGACCTTGTTGGATCACGCAAAGCACTCCGACTCATGTCTTGTTCCTTCTAATCCTCCACACCTCCCTCATCCTGTCCCCATGGATCCTCCTCCGCTCCTCCGTCCATTTTACCCCTGCTCTCTTTGGGATTTCATTCTCTGGGATTTTCCACCCGAGCATCTTTCTCCTGTATGCGTTCCTGTCTTCAATGTCTGTTTAGTCTATTTCTGCGTCATGTAGGTCTATTTTATATATATATATATATATATATATATATATATATATATATATATATATATATATATATATATTGGAGTTTAACGTCCGACTATTATATATAAATCATTATATATATATATATCACACTGTGTACACAAGTGTGATTGTATTTATATATTCTCTGACTTGCAAATACGGTACTCGCTGTGCACTAGTACTGACAACATCCATACGGACCGCGCTCTGTACCTCTTCCAGTTGCTAATATATAAATAGCGAAGGATATGCGGATTTATCACTGATCACGATGAAAAATTCGGATTTACAAAAATGTGCGCGTGAAAATGTTTTCAAAGATTACAGTTACTTTTTGGAAATTAGCTTACATCAAGTCTGGTAGACAGCTGCAAGCTTCGTTAAAACGTATTATGTAGGGCCTACTCACAAATACCAATTTTAATAGGCCTACAGAGAAAATTAAATTTGTTGAAAAGACCGAAAGACATTGTTTTTATACTTATTTGAAACATATATTTTTGAACATATACGTATATTATTTGAAAAATAATATTTTTAAAACTGCAATATTACAAATACATAAAGTTTTTAATTTGTAATTGTATTTGTAATTTTTTTTGTACAGTTTAAGGGATAAAATGCTAATACAATATTTGGAATATTCAGCCAAGGTATGCTTCATAATACCTTACAATAATACAATTCTTTACGTGTGTGTGTGTGTGTGTGTGTGTGTGTGTGTGTGTGTGTGTGTGTGTGTGTGTGTGTGTGTGTGTGTGTGTGTGTGTGTGTGTGTGGTTGTATGTGCGAGCATGCGCGCACACATACACTAGTTATTTAATAAATATAATTTTAAATAAATAAAAAAAAGGTGGCAGTGGCATGACTGCCGACAGAAGTGACTACTTCTTATCACGGGTTATGGCTATATATTTTATACAACAAAATAAAATTTATAGTCGATTTTCAAAATCATGAGTACGTTCATTTCAGTTTAATATATTTCTAAATACAATATTATATGATTTTATGGATTTTTTGCCAAGACATAGATTTTGCTACTCGACACTAGAATAGGCTATAACTGACCATGGGAGAAGCACGGAGTCCCAAATGTATTCCTGCTACTCTTAATATCTGACCCTGTGACTTATTAATTGTCATTGTAAATGCCAACTTCAATGGAAACTGCAATATTTTAATTTGGAAAGGCAGGTTGTTTGGAATTATAAGATTGTTTCAATTAAAATCATTGCAAATGTAAGCTTATAAACAATAATTTTATAATAAATAATAACAGGGATTCAGATTTTTAAAACGGGAATACATCTATGTCCATCTCAGGTACCTAAACCATGTTCATTTTAAATTTCATCTCAATTAGTTAACGTGTGATTGAATAACAAACAAAAACAAACATATAAACTTTCAAATTTAAAATATTATATTAAGAAGTATAAAATATTATTAAAATGTCACTGTTGTAGCCAACAGTTAACACATATCACAAAACTAAATACTAAATAATTCAGTTGCACTGGGTAAGTAGTATAATGGCATTTAAATATTTATTATTCACACCTACCAATATATAATAACGTATAAAACGTCACTGTTACACAGTTAACACTTGTCATAAAACTAAATACTGAATAAAGTTGGATTGGGTAAGTAGTATAATGGCGTTTAAAATAATTTAAATATTTATTATTCACACCTACCAATATATAATAAACATATAAAACGTCACTGTTACACAGTTAACACGTGACACAAAACTAAATAATTAAGTTGGACTGGGTAAGTAATATAATGGTGTGAACATACAAGTTTTCACTTTAAAAATACATTTTAAAACAAAAATATATATAAGAGCGTGATGCGTGACGGCAAACTGAATTTTTTCCCGTGCAAATCATACATCATAAGAAGTATTCACTTCAATAAATTAATAACTCTTACAGTTAATTATTACGAATAATATCAGATTATCAAGGATGACAACTTTTATTTTTATCTTCTGTTTATAGATAAAGCGTAACACAAGGTTACCGTAATTACAGTGACTTGCATCTAGGTAATGGTTTTTCAATACAGATTTTAATTCATTTTATATAATACAGTATATATATATATATATATATATATATATATATATATATATATATTAGAATAAATATAATATATAAAGGACCACAAAATGAAATAAAATCTCTTTATATTTTGTTTGTGTCTAACAATAAAAATATTGTTCTCTTTTCTTCTCTTCATCATCAGAAAAGAGAAAAGAGCGAAAAAGTGAGTTAAAAAATTTAAAGCCTACATTTTATTGCCCTTTTATCTTTTCTTCTCATAAAGTGTAATTATTGTACACGAAATATGAAGTATTTTATTTTATTTTATTTTTCAAACTCACTCGTTCGGGTAGCAGCGCAAGCCCAGTACGGCTGCATTGTCTTATCGCTTTGTATTGTTCCCTTTGTTTCGAAAATATCTGTTTTGCGTGTAACTCTACAGTTGGAAATGAAGCGGTTTTTGTGAAATTAAAGATCACATTCCCTTAGATATGTTTAATTTTCTATGTTTTCTCGATCGAGAGAACACTAAAACGTTTTAATCCGTCCATCCTCCCGCCATCCATAGTTTGAAAACAGCTGGCCTAAAGTAAAGATTTTTTTTTTTGGTGTTTAACGTCCGACTATTGTGCACACTTGGGCTAATGCAGACGATGGGATGATTTATAGCGTATGAAAATGCCAAGCCCTAGCCGGGAATCGAACCCGGGTCCTCGGGGTGAAAGCCCAGTACGCTAAAGTAAAGAAAGCTACCATACATGATCGTTTTTAAAGTTGAAAAAACTTTAACGAAACTAGGCCACCGAGGCGGACCTAAAGTAAAGAAAGCTACCATACATGATCGTTTTTAAAGTTGAAAAAACTTTGTACTATATCTTGAAAATAAATAAAAGTGTTTATACCAAAATTTATTTTAGAATTTGAGAAACATTTTTTTTCTTTTTCAATGTATGTTTGTTATATTTCCTGTTCTAAGTTTCGGTTATTATAAAATGTAGGCCTGTATTTATAGTTTATGGTTGTGATAGTTCTAAATAAATATTAAATTAATCTATCTTACACAGTATGGGAATCAAATAATAAAAGACAATTCTTTTAGCCATTTAAGATCGATCATAAATCCGTCAATTATATACATATACCCTGTGTTGCTACATATACAGCATGGTCAACACTTAATGGAGTCCGCAAATCTGTTTGGGTTTATAAACATTTGACATTTATAAAAATAATACCATTAAATATCAACGTACTACAAATACAACCACCTTAAAAAAAATATTTGGGTAACATTTGCCAAATTTGCCCTCAATTTGGGTAACAAAATTTACAATACCACAAACACTTACAGTTTTATTAGTTATTACGTAATATTGACTTAATTAGATTTTGCCTGTCAAAAACCACTCACGATGTATTTTTAAGCTATATATAGACATATTTTATCTCATCCAACATATTTTATAAATATATTTTATCGCAACCTAACCTAACATTATCTCTGTCTGTACTTATTTCGTAAAACGCTAGCCGTAGATTTACATTTTTTTTTATTGGCAAAAATCACATAAGTAGTTTTTAAAGTTCATATGTCTGTTGTAAAGCTCCTCTTATTGGTAAACGATGTGACCGATAAATACGTGAACCTAACTTAGATATTATTTACTTTAGCTATAGTAAAAGATCAGCTGGTTTATATTAATTCGTAACGATCAGCTGATTTCACCATAATAAGTTTCAGGTTATGTTTTTAAAAACTAATAATTGTTAATTATTATAAACGTTTATATTAATTTCGAATGTATTGTAAACGGTTATATACGTGCACGTGTTTATCGACTAAGGAAAAATACCGAAATCAAAGAAACACAGCGTTTTCATATAATACGCGTGTACTGTTTTCGAAAAAAAGGAAGAAAAAGAGACAGATATATAAAGACAAAATTCTTTTGCTCGTTACATATTTTCGTTACATTCTTCCGTTCGGGTTACTTTTTTATTCACTGCTCTCGTAAAAGCTAACATTAAAAGCTTCGTTCCAAAATTTTAAAGAAAATTTGGTTATTTGAGTTGCAATTTAACAACAGTGCTAAAAAACGATAGTTAGATATAATTTAGCATTGTTATAAAAATTTAGATATATTATTTTTATTTTAAAAAAGTTTAAAATGCCTCAAATTTTCACCCTTTTACAGATACTCGCACCTTTCTTTGTGTACGTAATTGTATTACTAAAGAAAATACAAAAGGCAAACTAAAAAGTAATACATGTTTCTATCAACAAGTTTTGAAAAAAAACCATGCGTTAGTTATGTTCTATACACAACCAAAGTTCATAACAAAGAATCAGCTGCTGTCTAATCAGCTGTTTGGTAAAGTAAAATAAAAATACAGTACTACAGAGAACCCGAAAATCCAAAACTTTGTAGAAAGTTGCAATTTTTAGTTTATTATAAACGACTCAACCGCCCGATCATGAAAAAGTGTTTAAATGTATAATTTTTACTTGTGTTTTGGTTCAATTTGATTCAAACTTGGCACGATAATTAATTTTAATATTATCAAAATTAATGACAATTTGTTTTAGAAACACGATAACGTATTTCTAACAAAATATGTATAAAATTACTGCCTTAATAATGAAGAAAAATTAAAATTTTATCTAAGAATATTTTCTTGAAAACCGATTTCTTTATTTTAATCATTTTAAACTGTCAAAACGTCAATGAAAATGAATTACGCGAAAGCAATGCTTATTTTATATTTTTTATCGCAGTATGAGAAAATGTTTTAGCATAAAAATGTTTGTTCTTGTAAGTTTTTGGAAATTTATTGGCTTTTTTTTATGCAAACCAGTTTTTGTAAACTCTAGTAATTTTGTAAAGTGTTGTTCTTCATAGGTTCGTAAAGGTATTATTCATATGACAGTGTTTTTATTTATTTATTGTTAATTATAGCTAATATTACATACCCAAACCGAATGTACCATTAAGTGCTTAACTTTTAAGATGATACTATATTGTCCCACTTCGTAGGCCAATCACATGAATTATCTGTTATACTGGATCTAATTAGGTACTTAAACTTAGATACCATCCAAAATATATACAATTTAACGTGCATTACCCGTCGCGGCTTCGCCCACGAAACTTAAACTGTTTCAGTAATGTAATAATTTAGAAACATAAAAAAATATACTAATAAAAGCGTGATTATCTAAACTCGTGATTATTTTACAGTGAATATGAAAAAAATATTATAACCTGAATATGTTGTTTTATTGTCTTCAAACGTTTCCATTCGAATTTAAGAAAATCTGATGGAAAAATATTTTTCTCCAATACAAACATTTATACCTCTTTTATATTTTTGTCCTTTTAGGGGATGAATTCGGGGAGGAATGCTGAATTACGTGTAATATAACTTTTGTTTTAGAATATTTTGTTTACTTTTAAGAAAATCCGATAAAAAATATTTTTCTCCAATGAAAACATTCTTTTTCTCCAATTATACGTCTTTTTTACATTTTAATTTTTTTAAGGAATGAATTCGGAGAAATGTTAAAATATGTGTTTCATTATTTGTATTTCATAGCATACTTCTAGAATATTCGATCCAAAACCAAATATTTTTTAAAAGCAAAATTGTATACCCCTTTTTTACATTTTCTACCCCCTTTCAATCTCTTTAGGGGATGAGTTTTGGGAAATGGTGAAAAATATTTTTCATTACTTACATTTAAGAGTGACTATGTTACGTTTTAAGGAAGTCAGACGAAAAACATATTTTTCCAATAAAAATTTGTGTACCTCATTTTTACCTCTTTAGAGGTTGAATAATGGAAAATCGTTTTTCATTGCATCCGCACATGTGGTGGTAACCCTGAAAATTTTAAATATTTAGTTAAAATAGTCTCGGCTGTACACTGATTATTAAAGTTGGACTGGGTAAGTAGTTTAATGGCTGTTGTTGCATAATACTTTCTCGGTGCATCGCGACATTGTTGTAAAAAGGTACCCTGAAAATTTCAAGTATCTAGTTATAATAGTCTCGACTGTACGTCGATTATTAAAGTTGGACTGGGTAAGTAGTTTAATGGCGTTAAAATCATTTTTTTTCAAAATCCTTTCTTAGTGCACGCCTATATGGTAACATAAATGTACCCTGAAAATTTCAAGTCGCTAGCTAAAATAGTTTTGGCTCTGCATTGATTATGAATCAGTTAGTCAGTCTGTCAGGACTTCTTCTTTTACATATTAAGATAATTTAATTACTTATAATTTTGTCATTAATTAACAGCTGTTACGAAAATTAAATATTTTAAAGAAAAAAACCAAATGTTGTAATCACAATATATAAAACAGCTGTTATTCAAAATATTGATAGGGGTTAACAAAACAGCTGTTATTTAAAATACTGAACTTGAAAACAGCTGATTATTATCATATGTTTTGGAAACTTACGCTTTTATATCCCTACCTAAGAATTTAATAATTAAGTAAATTTATAGTTTTCTGTACAAATTCGAGGTTGAGATGTTCAATAAGTACCCAAGTACAATTCAGTCGCTCCAAATATTACTTTCAAATTTGACCTTATGGAATCATATACATTAGAATATCTTATTATGAAATATAGTATTCAGTGCAACTAAGAGATGAACTTTTTCGAAGCTCTATTCAAGTGAAACATGACCATAAGTGCTGAACATTAAAAGTGCTGTAGGCAATATTAAATAATTATGAAAGCATTGGTAGAAATAAATTTAAACAATTTATCATAATCATATAAATGAATGCATTGATATGCGAATATCTTAGTTTTGTTTCTCAACAAAATCCGTTTGTATTTTTCAAAATTATAATTTCATGAATTTTCGAAACATAAAAAGTAACGAGCAACATTATTTCCGTAAACAACGTTTTAAGTTTTCGTAAATTTTGAAAATTTTCAATTCTAATTACGCACGTTTTTGTGAAAAATTATGGATGGCGTAAACAAACATTTTTATGTTATTAACAATCATTCAATTATTTTCCGTTGACGTAATTCAATTTAAAAAATTCAAAATGAAACAAAGGGAAAATAAACAACTTAAACGTTCTTTCGCTGTTCGGGAACAGTACTGACATAGTTTACCCGTGAGTAAAGGCAGGCCACTAACCTTCTTTGTCCTCATGTTACTTGTGAGCCTAATAACTTCACACTCTCCGTGTTCTTGCTCCAAGTAAGCAGATCTCGCCTCGTTTTGAGTCATTTCTGTTAAACCCGTGCACATTTGAACGCGAACTACCTAACCCCGACAATACTTACTCCAGCTAATGTACCTGCACAGTCTAGATAATGGCACACACTGATAGCACAAAACAAACAGACTAAATTAAACATGTACTTTGTTATCCGATATCACATTTGATAATATTATGACAGAACCTTACCGCTCCGTGTTATGAACCTGTGTGAACCTTATGAGATAGTGAATGTGATGCAAGAACACTGCAATAACTTTCTCATATTAGATTATTTTATAAAACAAACAATTATTTGGTTGGGTAAACAAAATAAATATTGGCTGTGTAAAAATCATTTTTTGAACAAGCTTTTACTTTAATGAAAAAAAAGTAAAAATATGTTTCCCCAGGTCATTTATCAAAACAGCTTGAAGTTCATAAGAGGTATGTTTTTCGATTTGTTAATTGTCTCCAGTATGTATACCTCTATAGGTGTTTCTGTAATTCAGAAGGTGGTTATAATAGGAGTCAAAATAAAGAAAAAACAGAATTATCTATATAACATCTTTCTTGTAACTGTAAGCATTTTGTTTTTACTAAATAATTTATATTTCTAGAACACGGTTAACCGATAGAGTTTAAATTTTGAACTATACTGCTCAATACAAAGACCTAGCTGAAAAAAATCGTTCAAAATGTCTCTTTTTTTAAAAAAATATTCGAAAATTGCTCAAAAACAGTAAAATTTTATAAAAAAATTTTGTAGCTCTATTGATTTATTTAGCATATGGTGTATAAACTATACTACAAAATGTATCACTAAATTTTTTCAGCCAATTTTTCTGTCTAATGTTTCTTTGGCTTATTATAGAGAATTTCTTAGGATTGTTAATATATATAAAAAGAAGTTCTGACTGACTGACTGACTGTTTCCTAATCAATGCAGAGCCAAAAGTATTTTAGCTAGCGACTTGAAATTTTCAGGGTACATTTGTGTTACCGTATAGACGTGCACTAAGAAAGGATATGGCAAAAATTCGATTTTAACACCAGTAAAATACTTACCCAGTCCAAATTTAATAATCACCTTACAGCCAATACTACAATAACTAAAGACTTCAAATTTGCAGGGTACCTTCTTATAAGAATGTCAAGGTTCACTAAAAAAGGATTTTTCAAAAAATTGATATTAACGCCATTAAACTACTTACTAGTCCAAATTTAATAATTAACGTACAGCCTTAATTATATAATAATTATATTATAGCTAGAGACTTGAAATTTTCAGGGTACCTTTTTACAACAATGTCGAGATGCACAAAGAAAGGATTTTGCAAAATTTGATTTTAACGCCATTAAACTACTTACCCAGTCCAAATTTAACAATCAATTTACAGCCTAGACTAATATAACCAGAGACTTAAAATTTTAAGGGTACCTTCTTACAACGATGTCTACGTGCACTGAGAAAGGATTTTGCAAAAAAATGATTTTAACGCCATTAAACTACTTACCCAGTTCAACTTTAATAATCAACGTACAGCCGAGACTATTATAACTAGAGACTTAAAAATTTTTACCATCTTTCAAAAATGTCGATGTACATTTAGAAATGATTTTGCAAACATTTGATTTCAACGCCATTAAACTACTTACACAGTTCAACTTTAACAATCAACGTATAGCCGAGACTTGAATAAATAGCTAGAGACTTGAAATTTTCAAGGTTGTCTTGTCTTGACAAGACAAAATTTTAGGGTTGAAATTTTCTTACAGCATTGTCGAGGTGCACGTAGAGAGGATTTTGCAAAAAAATGATTTTAGCGCCATTAAACTACTTACCCAGTCCAACTTTTATAATAAACATATAGCCGAAACTATAATTTTCGGCTATATGTTTATTATAAGCTAAAGATTTTAAATTTTCAGGACCACATGTAGGAGGTGCACTGCTTTTCCAGTATTTAACCCCTAAAGAGGTAAAAATGTGGTACAACAATTTTTATTGGAAAAAATATGTTTTTCGTCTGACCTTCTTAAAACGTTAAATAGTCACTCTTAAATATAAGTAATGAAATATATTTTTTACCATTTCCTAAAACTCATCCCCTAAAGAGATTGAAAGGAGGTAGAAAATGTAAAAAGGGGTATACAATTTTGTATTGGTTTTGGATCGTACATTAAATATGCTATGAAACACAAATAATGAAACACATATTTCAACATTTTTCCGAATTCATTCCCTAAAAGAATAAACATTTAAAAAAGAGGTATAATTGGAGAAAAAAGAGTGTTTGCATTGGAGAAAAATATTTCTTATCGACTTTTCTTAAAAGTAAACAAAATATTCTAAAACACAAAATTATGATACACGTAATTCAGCATTCTCCACCCGAATTCAACCCCTAAAAGGACAAAAATATAAAAGAGGTATAAATGTTTGTATTGGAGAAAATTATTTTTTATCAGATTTTCTTAAATTCGAATGGAACACGTTTGAGGACAATAAAATAACATATTCAGGTTATAATATTTGTTCATATTCACTGTAAAATAATCATGAGTTTAAATGATCACGCTTTTATTAATATATTTTTTTATGTTTCTAAATTATGTCATTAATAAAACAGTTTGTTTCTTGGGCGAAGCCGCGACGGGTAATGATAGTATTAAATAAAATAGTTAAGAGTGAGGAAGTGTACGAGGGTTGATCAAATATAAACGAGACTGACTTTCTAAAAACTTTTCCGTTGGACATTGAACTCTAAAGGGTGGGGTTTCAGGTAGCCTGGGAGGTTTGGGACGGGCGTATACGGGCAACATTTCCGTTCGGACCCTTCAGTATAAAACTATACAATGAGTGAGAGTGAAGTGCACGTTTCCGTGGAGCAGAGAATTATTATTAAGTTTTTGGCCAAGGAGGGGGTCAATCCGACTGAAATCTTTCGTAGATTGACGGCTCAATACGGGGACAGGACCCTGTCAAGAGCTCGCGTTTTTGCTTGGCACAAGGAATTCGCCGAAGGACGGGAAGTAGTAGAAAACCTCAGCCATGATCGTCGCCCAACCACTTCCGTCACGGACGAAAACATTGATGCTGTTCGGAAGCTCCTGGACAAAGACAGACGTATATCGCTGCGATTTATTGCAGATGAACTCCAGTTGAGCTATGGTAGCGTTCAAAAAATCGTTACATCAAACCTGGAACTCAGCAATGTATCTGCAAGGTGGGTTCCACGAATTTTGACCGACGTTCACAAACGGAATCGTTTGGAGATTTGCCAGCGACTATTGACCCAATTTGAACGAGATGGTGAGGCATTACTAAACCGGATTGTCACCTGTGACGAAACATGGGTTCACCATTACACTCCCGAGTCGAAACAGGCAAGTATGAAGTGGCGGAAGAGGGGAGAGAGGGCGCCTCTGAAGGCCAAATCACGATCGTCGGCCGGGATCGTGAAAAAAATGGCCACTGTATTTTTCGACAATCAAGTCGATTTCCCCCATCAACGACGCACAATAAATGCACAATATTATTGCGATGTTTTAGAGGCCGCAAAACAGTCTTTTCGTAGGAAAAGGAAATTTAAACCGGCGAGAAACGTCATTCTTCTTCACGATAATGCCCGACCACATTCGGCGAACGCTACGAGGCTTAAACTCGATCAAATTGGCTGGGAACCAATGGAACATCCCCCATACAGTCCAGACTTATTACCCTGCGACTATCACCTGTTTGGGCCACTCAAAGAGGCACTTGGAGGCCAGCGTTTCGAAAACGATTCTGCGGTGGAGACCTTCGTGCTCCAATGGCTCAATGAACGCCCGAGAACTTTTTACGAAGATGGAATTAAAAAACTTCCAATCTGGTGGGAAAAATGTGTTACTCGTGCGGGAGACTATGTAGAAAAATAAGTTGTATCAAGAATAATTTGTAAGTAAGCAATAAATTTTTTAAAAAATCAGTCTCGTTTATATTTGATCAACCCTCGTAATTTTACCTTCTTTCTTACGTCTTTCTTATTCTTTATTATGACTCCATATTCCGTATATTTTCAATTTTAACCATTTTTCGCCATTGCTGTTTTGTCAAGAAAAGTCTCACTAACATAACGTTCACAGATTAAAGAACATATTTCTATTTTTCAACCGTAGATTAAATTTTTAAATTATCTAATCTATGTTGCGATATAGCGCTTGGAGAGT
The DNA here is from genome assembly GCA_022606455.1 of Callitettix versicolor. Classification (NCBI taxonomy): domain Eukaryota; kingdom Metazoa; phylum Arthropoda; class Insecta; order Hemiptera; family Cercopidae; genus Callitettix; species Callitettix versicolor. The sequence continues at coordinate 21,163,047 of CM040183.1, read as the reverse complement.
TCACGAAAATCCCACTCCATTAAAGTCCGGTTAATCCGCCTCCGGATAATAGAGGTTTAATACAAAGGTTATGATTGCCGTTCATTTCAAAGCCCAGGGTCTGGGTCGTACTATGATTACCACTCAAGTAGCTCATTTTGCAGTGGATGTTTACTAATAATTACTGTAGTAATTAACAATAATGCAGCAGTTTAAAAATAGTCAGCTGTTAAGTTTAAAAACAGTCAGCTGTAAAGTACTACAACAGGCCTACTTACTTGTATTGTGTTTAAAACATATTTTTTGCTTCGTATTTCAACATTGTGTGTTGTCTGCAACGGTTCTGTCTCCATGGTGACTGGTGAAACACTTCCACACTCTCTGCACAACTAACTGTTGACTGACGAGCTTTGCTTTAAGGAAATCGCCTCTAATTATTACCATTGTATAGGCTACGTCATCCAGGCCTCGGTGACAATAGCCTGCAGGAGGAAACTTCGGGACACTGTAATTTTACAGTGTTTACATAATGTTGTGGTCGATTATCAATGCACAGACATGTCGATAATAAAATAACAAGATAGCAGAAGTAATTCTTAGGATTTTTCGTAACTTACTTCAATCGATTAGCGGTTTAGATTATTTGGTTTAGGCCTATATTATAAATTCTTTAGTTACACTAAATCAACTTTTGTATTTTTTGGATTAACATTATTTTTTGGTGGGTTTGTTGTAAGAATGTCTGTAACACCTAAAGATTACGTTACAAGCAATTTTTGTGTTTTTGACTCAAATTAATGGTTTTCGAGATATTCAACGATACAAGTTTCAAACGGCAGTCGTTTTGAAATTAATAAATCAATCAAGCTTATCTTTTCTTCAAAGTATGTACTTTTAAATGTTCGTGCAGAGTTTCAATTAAATCGGCCAAACTGCTTTGAAGGTAAAATTATTTGTTAACAAAACAAAATGGCGGACAGCTTGGTAACTGTGGGTTTTGTATTACATGTCCAACTGATTACTTTCTTATTTACACTGCTGCCTTATATCCGAAATTATTACACACTTTTTACGTAACACCCTGTATAAATAAATTATACAGAAATATTGCACGGATATAAATTATACTTTCAATTTATGTTAAATGTTATTTATTTATAATAAAAAAGAGTTGAAATAAACTCAAAAAATAAATAAAATAAAAATGCATGATTAAAGTCCTGTTTTTACAAAATTTGATAACAGATTTTACTGAATTTACTATCATACATTCATAACTGAATTTAATATACTAGATTTTAAACAAAAGAAATTCAGAGTTTATTTTTTAAAAAACTGTAACAAATTCAACAACTGTCATGGCTTATGTTTTAGTTTTGTTTTCCGGAATTAGGCCTTCAAAAATTTTTTTTAGATAATATTGAGAACGAACGAAAATATTGGTATTTAAAAATGGTTGAGGAATTTAAGTAAAATGTAACACAACATGAATGAAAACCATAATCGTTGTACCTGCAAAAATTTCAACTCAGTAATAATTATTAAATTACAAACGTGTTGACACATGCTAGCCTATAATGAATAAATGATTTTGCAATATATTTTAACCTAAAACAGTTGAAAGAGAGATAAAACAATAATCATTAAATTTCAAACGTCTTAAAAAATTCTAACCTATATTGCATGAATGCCTTGCAATATAATTTACTCGAAAACAATTAAAAGCGAGTTAAAAACAATAATTATTAAATTTCAAACGTTTTAACAAATGCTAGCCTATATTGCATGAATGCTTTTGCAATGTAATTTAACCGAAAACAATTAAAAGCGAGTTAAAAACAATAATTATTAAATTTCAAACGTTTTAACAAATGCTAGCCTATATTGCATGAATGCTTTTGCAATACGAGTATAATTTAACCGAAAACAATTAAAAGCGAGTTAAAAACAATAATTATTCAATTTCAAACGTGTTGACAAACGCTAGCCTGTATTACACGAATGATTTCGTAATACAAATTAACCGAAAACAAAAGAAAGATAAAAACAATAATTATTAAATTTCAAACGTTTTGACAAATGCTAGCCTATATTGCATGAATGATTTTGCAATATAATTTAATCGAAAACAATTAAAAGCGAGTTAAAAACAATAATTATTCAATTTCACACGTGTTGACAAACGCTAGCCTGTATTACACGAATGATTTCGTAATACAAATTAACCGAAAACAAAAGAAAGATAAAAACAATAATTATTAAATTTCAAAATTGTTGACAAATGCTAGCCTATTAACAATACAATTTAACCTAAAACAATTAAAAGAGAGTAAAAATTAATAATCATTAAATTTGAAATGTTTTGAGAAATTGTAGCCTATATTGGACGAATGATTTCGCAATACAATTTAACCTAAAACAATTGAAAGTTTTAAAAACGATTTGCTTTAAAGAAACTAAATTTCGCGGTACTTTGATGTCTTGTTGACATAATAGAAATGACTTTCCAAAAACTAACAACATTGGGTAAGATCCCGTAAATTAACATTCTATTACAAAAACTGATTTCGATAATCGTAGTTTAAGCGCTTGTGGAGGTCACACATAGTCCATCCTCTCAACAACGGTAGATTACGGAAGGGATGGCTAACCCTAAATCAACCCCTATATAAGGTAACATTGAACAAGAAATGTAATGTATTGTTTTAAAGGGAAGCGGGCGCGTGCCCCTACTTCCGGCTGCCAAAGTATTTTTGACATCGGCAGATGTGAGTCAGTCTGAATCGAGTCTAGACGCTGGAGGTAGGCCCTCTTCCACCTTGCAAAACAAATGTCCTCTGCAGTCAAAACAAAGGGTGGCTTGTACGTTTCACGCACTTGGCATTTTAAAATTTTACGGTGAAACCCGAAATTAAAAGCGATTAATTAAAATCGATTATCGAAATTAATACGTTTTTGTTAAACAAATGATTTGAACAATATTTTCCCCTAAATTTGTCAAAAAACGAACATAAAACTGAAAGTAACCTATGAACAAAGAAGCCTGGTTTCTCACTTACCCGTTATCTAGTAATTTTATTAAAAACAAACAATTAGGCCTATAGTAATTGGGAAAAAATTGTATGATTAATTTTTAAAGGTATTTTCATGTAACAATTTGACAATTTACGTAAACGTATACATAATTATCATAATAATTATTATGAAATTTCAAATGTGTTAACAAATGCTAGGTTATATTGCATGAATGATTTCGCAATATAATTTAACCGAAAACAATTAAAAGCGAGTTAAAAACAATCATTATTAAATTTCAAACCTGTTAACAAATGCTAGCCTATATTGCATGAATGATTTCGCAATATAATTTAAACGAAACAATTAAAAGCGAGTTAAAAACAATCATTATTAAATTTCAAACCTGTTAACAAATGCTAGCCTATATTGCATGAATGATTTCGCAATATAATTTAAACGAAACAATTAAAAGCGAGTTAAAAACAATCATTATTAAATTTCAAACCTGTTAACAAATGCTAGCCTATATTGCATGAATGATTTCGCAATATAATTTAACCGAAAACAATTAAAAGCGAGATAAAAACAATAATTATTAATTTTCAAACGTGTTAACAAATGTTAGCCTATATTGCATGAATGATTTAGCAATATAATTTAAACGAAAACAATTAAAAGCGAGATAAAAACAATAATTATTAATTTTCAAACGTGTTAACAAATGTTAGCCTATATTGCATGAATGATTTAGCAATATAATTTAAACGAAAACAATTAAAAGCGAGATAAAAACAATAATTTTTAATTTTCAAACGTGTTAACAAATGCTAGCCTATATTGCATGAATGATTTCGCAATATAATTTAACCGAAAACAATTAAAAGCTAGATAAAAACAATAATTATTAATTTTCAAACGTGTTAACAAAATGCTAGCCTATATTGTATGAATGATTTCGCAATATAATTTAACCGAAAACTATTAAAAGCGAGATAAAAACAATAATTATTAATTTTCAAACGTGTTAACAAATGCTAGCCTATATTGCATGAATGATTCGCAATATAATTTAACCGAAAACAACGTTTAACAATGATTAAATTTTAAACGTATTTTCATATAACTTATTTGACAATTTACATAAACGTATAAACATCCCTAATGTATAAACAAAATGTATAAATCCCAAAATAGTGTGTTCTTTAATGGTCATTTAAAATTTCCTACAATTTATCGACAATCTTTAAAACTGTCAACTTTATGCCTACTATACAATAACTTTGCTAACATTTTTTTGCATTAAAGTGTGTGTTTTCAAATTTATCAATAACAATGTTTTGAATTTCGAAAAAATGTAATATAATATATTGCAATATAATGCAATATATATAAATGCAAAATATATATATATATATATATATATATATATATATATATATATTCCATTCTTACAAGAAACCATTTTGTTTATTAAAAAAAGTAATAAAAATAACATTGTTGTTTTCTTTAAAAAATAACCTCTTTTGCTATTTTTACTAACTCCATTGAAACTAATGTAACTGAGAGATTCTGATTAAATTTGGTCGGGAAGCATTTTTTAATTTAAAAAAGATTCTTGATATCTTTTTTTGACAAAAAAATCTGTTAACAATCGTATTTTTTAAAAATATTTTCTAACGATTTTGATCAAATTTTTCTCAAACCATAAGTACACAAACAGAATTTATGGGTCCCGAAATAATTGATTAGGTGCTAATGTAAAATATTCCTTAAAGTTCGGCCTGATTTTATTAAATTTGAAATAAACGAAATTTACGTTTCAGCCAACAACCTTAGCCGCCGTTGCGAATGTTTTCCTATTATTTACTCTGTGACCGTCACGAATGTTCAGGTGTAATCAAATTTTGAGCGAAATCTGATGATATTTTGAAGAATTAGATCGATTTTACAATTTCTTCCTGTTTTCGAAAAATAATTCAACGTGACAAAGTTTGTACAATATTTTTGTATAATTCATTTTCTATCCTGAAAGTATCAGATAGTAGGGCCTATATTACCAGAACTAAAAGTATGATTTTTTTTCCTGACACGACTGAAATTACAAAAAAATACTGTTTTTCCAATACATAGTATTGTACTAAAGTATTACATTACTTATTCGTAAGCGACGTTTTATCAACAAGAAACAAATTCTCGCCATATTGAAGTTGACCTGAAATATAATGCACAAATAGTGTCATTACAGTATTAGTTCTTGTGCGTCGTGGAACTTGTTTTATTATCGACTGAAAGAGGCTCGTTTTAACTATTCACATCCGGTTGTAAAAAAACTGTATCAACGCCATAATATTCCAGTGTATTTCAATTTTTGTTTATAAACAGCTGAAAGTAACTTTAGCTTCGGTAATAACATCAAACAAAACTTCATAGTTAAAGTTATCTTAGGTATTAGAAATAAAAAACATTTACAGTTAAGGCGTAAATAGGAGGGGGAATAAAATAAAACCTGACCTCCGTCTTTTCAATTTATTCTGAAACTGTACTCATACAAACATGCGCGCGCACACACACACACACACACACACACACTTTCTTTTATTAATATATGCTTCTATACGAGGTGTGTTCAGAAAGTAACGAGAATTTTTAAATTTCGCGTGCTTGGAGAATCCGATTGTCAAACATTTTTTTTTATTATGTTGGTATACATGCCCTTGAAGTATGATAAAACTTTCAGCTGTTTTCATTGTTGAGTTTGTCTGTGACAGCCACTAAGGTTAGACGTGTTTTTATGAGCTCGGCGATTTTCGTTTGTTAAAAGAAATGGATCAAAGAATTTGTTTGAAATTTTGCGTAAAAAATGGAATAAAGTGTAACAAAGTGTATGAAATGTTAACAAAGGCCTATGGTAAGTCTGATATGAGTTTAAGAGTGGTATAAGCGTTTCCAAGAAGGCCGTGAAGACGTTGAAGATGACGAACGCCCTGGACGGCCCAGCACATCAACAACCGATGAAAACGTGGAATAAGTGAAAGAAATGGTTATGAACAATCGCCGAATCACAATACGAGAGGTCGCTGATGATGTTGGCTTATCGATTGGATCATGTCATGACATTGTTTCCAATGTTTTGTGTATGAAACGCGTGACAGCAAAATTCATTCCAAAATTGTTGAATTTTCAACAAAAACAGCGGCGAATGTAAGTTGCTCAGGAGTCACTAAATGAAGTCAACGACGATGCAGAATTACTGAAAAGTATTATAACAGATGACGAAACATGGGTTTACGGATATGACGTCGAACCTAAGGCTCAATCATCCCAGTGGAGGCATTATGGCTCGCCAAGACCGAAAAAAGATCGATAAGTGCGGTCGAACGTGAAGGTTCTGCTCACTGGGTTCTTCGATATTAATGGCATAATGCATCATGAATTCCTTCCACCAGGTGAAACGGTCAATAAGGAGTACTACCTACAAGTTCAACGCCGTTTGCCTGAAGCAATCTGAAAAAAACGCCCGGATCTGTGGAAAAACAATTCATGGCTTTTGCACCACGATAATGCACCAGCTCACACTTCATCTCTTGTTCGTGAATGTTTGGCCAAAAACAGTACTGTAACGATGCCCCAGCCTCCATATTCGCCAAACATGGCTCCGTGTGACTTTTTCCTTTTTCCAAAAATAAAGAGAACTTTAAAAGGCCGTCGTTTTACAGCCGTAGATGACATTAAAAGCGCATCGCTGAAAGAACTAAAGGCTATCTCAAAGACCAAGTTTGAGAAGTGTTTCGAGGATTGGAAGAAGCGTAATCTCAAATGCATAATCTCACAAGTGCATAATCTCAAATGGGGACTATTTTGAAGGCGACAAGATCAATGTATTATTATTAATCAATGCATAAATAATTATTTTGTTCAAAAAATTTAAATTCTCGTTACTTTCTGAACACACCTCGTACGTCTTGGGGAAGACTATATTTAAAAACCGCTTCACTTTAAATGTAAGTTTTGATTTATTTCATCAATTTAGTTATCTAAAGTTATTATCTGTAGTCAACTCGGTTATCTAGAAAAGAAATATAGTAAAATGTTACTTCTCAATACATGAGAAGACTTTTGACTCTATCATCTCTTTTTATAAGGCTGACAGTTTTTGATATATGTCCAGAAATTATCTTTTTGTAAACATACCATACAACATGTTTTGTAAGCTCTACAAAGGTAAATATTATAATAACGTACAAAAATGCATATAAGCCTGATTTAATTTTTTTTTTTTACTTCTGAAGTAGGCCTATTTTATTATTTTTTTCTAAAAAAAATGACAGACATTATTATTATATATTGAAATTTTCTTAAGCTCAATATCAGTTAAAGTAATGAGAATGAGGGGTCGGTGTTCAAGGAAGGAGCAAAGCTGACGTCAGTAACTGTGTTGCGAACCTACTACCTTGATGTGGGCAGTGCAGAGGCGCTGTAGACTGATCTGTAAGACACAGATCAGTTTAATTTAAGACAACCACGTCAACCACCGAGTCCTCTGACAAATAAATGCCTCTTGTTTCAGTCCATTGTTTAAAAATGATTTACCTTTCCTACTACGTAAACGGTTATTGACAAACTGAACTAATTTTTTAAATTGCCTTATGAATTCTTCAGTAAAAACGATTAAATTAAGTGCTTCAAATAAACATAACTGAAGTGTTGGTAAGTTATTCTAACTTTAATATTTATTAGTCTACAGGGTGTTCTGAAATATGCGGACATAATACAGGAAAAGGTGGTTTTATCGATCAAATTAAAAAAAAATGTTCGTATAAACTTACGAATGAGTTAAAATTTTGCCGTTTTATAAAATAACAATTTTATTATAGTCCGTAATAATCTAATTATAATAAAATAATCCGTTAATCCATTAAAAATAGCGGGCATTTAAAATTTTAAATGAAATTACTCAAAAACAATTTCGATTTGTAAGAAAATTTGAATACATTTTCGACTGATCAAAGCAAGGTTTCTGTTTCAACTCCGTTCGGCATTAATATGTTTGTTACGCAGTTTTAATCAAATGCATCGACCGATTGTTTTGAAATTGTATATAAAACCCGATCGATGTTTGTATAAAGTATTTTCCCATTCACGTTTCAAGATGGCGTTCTTTTATTTAACAGTTATGAATAGTTGTTGGCTATTTCCCTTACTACTGGTTAAACGGCAAGACCTGTCATAATTTTAACCGCTTCATGCAAAAAGAGCAAAAAATTTGCAGTAAATTAAGTTCAGTAACATTTTTTCTTATGAGTTACGAAGACATCAGAGCCCCGTTTTGGAGCAATGGTCAGACATTAAGAATACGTGTTAGAGTTCAGTCATTAACTTAATAGGTTATAGTTTTAAATAAGATAGTAGAACAAATAACAGCCAATTGTACTAAATAACCTTAATATAACGAATGACGTTGCTTTATTAACAGGTCATAGAAGTATTAAATATAACTATAACGTCAATTTTTAACAGAATTCCATATTGACAAGAAATTGTAAGCCTACGAGGTGTGATCAGAAAGTAACGAGAATTTTTTAAATTTCGCGGGCTTGGAGAGTCCGATTGCCAAACATTTTTTTTTTATTATGTTGGTATACATGTCCTTGAAGTATGATAAGACTTCTAGCTGTTTTCATTGTTGACTTTGTCTGTGATAGCCACTAGGGTTAGACGTGTTTTTATGACCTCGGCGATTTTCGTTTGTTAAAAGAAATGGATCAAAGAATTTGTTTGAAATTTTGCGTAAAAAATGGAATAAAGTGTAACAAAGTGCGTGAAATGTTAAGAAAAACCTATGGTGAGTCTGCTATGAGTAAAGCAAGAGTTTACGAGTGGTATAAGCGTTTCCAAGAAGACGTTGAAGATGACGAACGCCCTGGACGCCCCAGCACATCAACAACCGATGAAAACGTGGAAAAAGTGAAAGAAATGGTTATGAATAATCGCCGAATCACAATTACAGAGGTCGCTGATGATGTTGGCATATCGATTGGATCATGACATGACATTGTTTCCAATGTTTTGTGTATGAAACGCGTGGCAGCAAAATTCGTTCGAAATTGTTGAATTTTGAACAAAAACAGCGGCGAATGGAAGTTGTTCAGGAGTCACTAAATAAAGTTAACGACAATGCAGAATTACTGAAACGTATTATAACAGGTGACGAAACATGGGTTTACGGATCATCCCAGTGGAGGCATTCTGTCTCGCCATGACCGAAAAAGGCTCGACAAGTGCGGTTGAACGTGAAGGTTATGCTCACTGTGTTCTTCGATATTAATGGCATAGTGCATCATGAATTCCTGCCACCAGGTGAAACGGTCAATAAGGAGTACTACCTACAAGTTCAACGCCGTTTGCGTGAAGCAATCCGAAAAAAACGCCCGGATCTGTAGAAAAACGGATGGCATTTGTTCGTGAATTTTTGGCCAAAAACAGTACTGTAACGATGCCCCAGCCTCCATATTCGCCAGACATGGCTCCGTGTGACTTTTTCCTATTTCCAAAAATAAAGAGAACCTTAAAGGGCCGTCGTTTTACAGCCGTAGATGACATTAAAAGCGCATCGCTGAAAGAACGAGATTTGAAGCGCATCGGCTATCACAAAGATCGAGTTTGAGAAGTGTTTCGAGGATTGGAAGAAGCGCTGGCACAAGTGCATAATCTCCAATGGGGACTATTTTGAAGGCGACAACATCAATGTAGAAGAATAAATAAATATTTTGTTCAAAAAATTAAAATTCTCGTTACTTTCTGAACACAACTCGTACATGATTTTGCAACGATGTTACCTAAAAAGATAAGTAAAGTAACTTTAAATACAATTATTGAATTAAATATTATTTTATTGTAGTAATGAATTACCAGCCAATGGTATTATTTGAATTATTTTATTTACAGAATTCATGTTTTTTTAGGTTCAATTACGGAAAGTGATTTCATAAAAAAACGTTCTAAGCTATTGTCCTTTTCGTTCATGTACCAAAAAGGAAAGTTATGGTTGTGTCACATTTTCATACGTCACTTAGAATATTGTTTATAAAGAGGCGCTACAACACTGTTCAACTTCTTGCTGTACATTGTTGTATATTATTCGTTTCTTTCTTCCCACTAATTAATACGAAAGGTCGCACGGGTCCACTAATAAACTATTATATCAATAGTGTTGTGAGGTTTTTTTTTTTAAAATGACAATTTTAATTTCGTGTCTGATTTTCTTTTGTCATTGTGAACTGGCGTTTTTTCAAAAACTAGTAAAATATCGTTGAAAAAATCATAATGGTAAGACCACTGGCTGCAACTGTCATGTCTCGATCACGTGATCGATCTCACGCACAAAAATCGATTTCGGTGATAGCTTGGACAACTTTCTTACTTCATCAAAATCTATTTAACTGTGTGAAAATGGCGGCCATTTTAAATATCGTAACTTTTTACGTTACACATTTAAAAAAAAATGATTACACCATTGAAATAATAATAAAAAGCAGCATAATATAGTATTTAAAATTATCAAATTCATTGAAAAACACGAAAAATGAACCTGACAGTAGGGTTAACTTTCATATTTTCAGTGTAATTTGAAAATTTGAAATGCTACTGTCTTTGTTGAGCAACACCTTTTAAAAAGGGCATTATTTAGATGAAAAATTGATACGGAATAAGAACTAGTTGGATTAAACAACAAACAAAATGGCGGTTAAACATTGAACAGTTAATAATTAGGTTGTTGAATGTAATTAAAAGCAACGAATTGATTGTCCTCTTGAGTTTGAACCTTACTTGAAAATCATTGCTCTTTAAGGATTCCAAATTTGAATTAAAGGTATAAATATTACTGTCTACGGAGATCAAGGTAAATTTACAATAGTTATTGTGAAAATACACTTTACGCCATTTTTTCCTTTAAAATAGCAATTTATAAAAGATAAATTTTCCAATTTGGATAAAAAATTAAAAATTTGCCATACCGTCACATGATTTTCAAAAAATGGCAAACATTTCATGTTTAAATAAACACTTTAAATGTGGAAATAAAAATATATACTACAATTTAATACCAGTTAATATAAATAAACTGGAATTTCAAGGTTTTTTCTTCAACAGTTTTGAACTTATTAAAGTTGTTTGCGATAACATTTTTGACACTGTATGTTTTCACACACACACACACACACACACACACACACACACACACACACACACACACACACACACACACACACACACACACACACACACACACACACACACACACACACACACACACACACACACACACACACACACACACACACACACACACACACACACACACACACACACACACACACACACACACACACACACACACACACACACACACACACACACACACACACACACACACACACACACACACACACACACACACACACACACACACACACACACACACACACACACACACACACACACACACACACACACACACACACACACACACACACACACACACACACACACACACACACACACACACACACACACACACACACACACACACACACACACACACACACACACACACACACACACACACACACACACACACACACACACACACACACACACACACACACACACACACACACACACACACACACACACACACACACACACACACACACACACACACACACACACACACACACACACACACACTTATCTGAGATAATTTTCTTTTGGTAAAATTCAATTTCTTGTAAATAGAACTGTTTATTTACCTTGGAGCGTCTCTCCTTGCTTTCGTACGTGTGTGGTAAGATTATAAAGGCGGTGGGATGGTGGGAGGGGTGATTCTGTCCCCTGCCAGACCACATGTTGGAGTATCAAGAGATAAAATTAACACGTGCTACAAACATGCGCGGCCAGATGCACCTCCGCTGACTTGCGTTTAACTTTTTATACAAACTTTAAATGGATCAAAAATTTGTTTGTGATGAGTTTGTGAAGCAGCAAGATCCGCGGTAAGACGTCCGTTCAGGAACTTTAAATAATATATTTTTGTCTGAACCCCCTCCCCCATACACCTTTCAGTTTATCTGAACAATTTTTGGGGCTTCGTGTCTGAAAAATAAACCGAATGGACTGTGCAATTTGTTCAGGAAACAGAGACACCAGAACTGTGTAAATAGGTTCTCTTTTCATGCAATTAAATTACACAAATAACAGTTTTACACATCTGTTTTTTTTGTTTATCATACTAGGAAGACAAGAAAAAAAACAGTTTTGTCTTGTATAGCTTAATTTAACAGTTTCGAAACATTGAAAAAATGCTTTTATTCCATTAAAATGAAAATCACTTTTAAATATTTAACGTAAAATATCTCGAAAGAAGGAATTCTAAAATTGTCGCCAAATTTTGAAACAAATCTATCGATTAAGTTGATTTTTTTCAAAGTAGGTCCTTACTTATTAAATTGCTCTAATATAAATATAAAATAACCATAAACATTTTACAAAAAAACGAAGAGCTACATAATGTCACATCTGTTTTATGTCAGCGAGACTTGGAAGATCGACCGTCGCAAGCACATGGTAGCTACAAGTGTTTGCAGAGCATCATGGGTGCACTTTGGCCCGCTGATGACACCGGTCAGCTAAAAATTGATGTGGAGATCTTGAAGAAAGTGTGAGTGGCTGGGATACACGCTCCAGAAGACCGACGACACTGTAGCACCTGGAGAAAGACGATGGACAAGGAAGGACCTGGAGGCAGCTGAAGGACTTGGCCCAGGATCGGAGGGAATAAAGAGATCACCTGTGCTCCCGCTAAGGAGTTACATAAAACAAGTAAGTCAACAGTCATACGGTATTTATTACAGTCAGAAGATAACCTTAAATAAATCAAGAGTAATGTTTATAAAATTATAAGCCAAGAAGAGATAACATTTAATTAACTCACTCAGGTTTCAAGGATTTCTGTGTAATAATTTGTGCACGAGTGAATAATATTATCAGTGTAGAACAGATTGTATTGTTTAAACTTTCTGTTATCACTTACCGGGGACTGAACAGATGTTCATTTCTTTCCGCAAACTGTGCAATATTAGGCAATGCAAAGTCTGGGGGACAAATAAACATAAATCACCGAATTAGACAAGGAACAAACGACAGACAGACAAGGGTCGGATACACGTGCCGCTGAAGGGCGGACGGACTTTGACAAATTCAACATGCCGTGTGTATTTACTAACGTTTCAAGTTTTAAATACTAGATACCTTGAATATAGTTTTAATTTTAACATTTTGAAGTAACGAACTATAAGATTTCATTTATATATTATTAATTAATTAGTTTCTAAGTTCATAGTTTTTTTTTAAATTGCAAACTCACTTTTTGTAGACAAATCAAACGTTATAATTACAAATTTTAAGAACTCTTAAACAAGAAAATTGCCCTTATGAATTTTATTTTTTATTTTAACAATGTTTTTTAACAAAACAATCTTTAAAAATGCCAAATTGTAATGATTATTTAACGTTAATGTTCCAAAAAATAATAATAATAAGATACAGAACAAAATAAAGTATACAAATTCTTTTGAAATTAAGCAGGATTGAATAAAACACCGTAAAATGAAGTTGTTCAAATAGACCTGTTCATCGATGGTCCTGTGTCTACCAATACTTCGCAGCGTTGAGTATACCATCTGCTAGTTCCCGAAGCATACGTGAGTATTCTGCTAACGCACATGTTTCTAACTTCTAAGGACTCGAGGGCCACATTAGAACCTCTTAGGTATAATTGTTGGCCGTATTTTAATACCGTAATAGGAAAATTTCGTAAAATTCTGCAAGCATGCATAATTTTGATATTGTAATTGAATTTTGAAGAAGCGCGCACACAATTAATTAATCTTAATATGTAAAAGAAGAAGTCCTGACTGACTGACTGACTGATTCATAATCAATGCAGAGCCAAAACTATTTTAGCTAGCGACTTGATATTTTCAGGGTACATTTATGTTACCATATAGGCGTGCACTAAGAAAGGATTTTGCAAAAAATTGATTTTGACGCTATTAAACTACTTACCCAGTTCAAATTTAATGAACAAAACAAACTATTATAGCTAGAGACTTGAAATTTTCAAGGTACTATTATGTAAGGTGCTAAGAAAGAGACTTGCAAAAATTTGAATTTTCAGTCCAAATTTATTAATTCAGCCAAACTATTTCTAGATACTTCACATTTTCGCTAGACAAAGGATTTTAAGAAAATTTATTATGACGCCATTAAACTACTTACCCAGTCAAACTTTTATAATCAACGTATAGCCGAGACTATAATAGCTAAAGATTTGAAATTTTAAGGGTTACCACCACATGTAGGGGTGAACTGAAAAACGATTTTCCAATATTCAACCCCTAAAGAGGTAAACATGAGTTACAACAATTTTTATTGGAAAAATATGTTTTCGTCTGACCTACATAAAACGTAACATAGTCACTCTTAGATATAAGTAATGAAATATATTTTTCACCATTTCCCAAAACTCATCCCTAAAGAGATTGAAAGGGGGTAGAAAATGTAAATAATAGGTATACAATTTTGCATTGAAAAAATATTTGTTTTGGATCGTATATTCTAAAAATATGCTATGAAACACAAATAATGGAGCACATATTTCAACATTTTTCCGATTTCATTTCCTAAAAGTTTAAAAATGTAAAAAAGAGGTATAATTGGAGAAAAAGAGTGTTTTCAATGGAGAAAAATATTTTTTATCGGCTTTTCTTAAAAGTAAACAAAATATTGTAAAACACAAATTATGATACACGTAATTCAGCATCCTATCAGAATTCATCCCTAAAAGGACAAAAATATAAAATAGGTATAAATGTTTGTATTGGAGAAAAATATTTTTTCATCAGATTTTCTTAAATTCGAATGGAACACGTTTGAAGACAATAAAACAACATATTCAGGTTATAATATTTTTTCATATTCACTGTAAAATAATCACGAGTTTCGATGATCACGCTTTTATTAATATATTTTTTTATGTTTCTAAATTATTACATTACTGAAACAGTTTAAGTTTCGTGGGCGAAGCCACGACGGGTAATGCTAGTTCTAGATAAAGCAGAACGAAAAAATGAATCTAAATACAGACCAACTGGAATTAATAAAGTAGTCAAAACAAAACTTAGAAAAGGAAAGTTTAGTGGAAGTACTGTAATCGATTAGCTGCATCTATCGAACTAATGTCCACTTCCAGCTGTGTTATTACTAATTTCATAAGATGAAGCAAGTAGAATACAGTAGACATACTGATTTTTAATGAATTTCACAGAATGAATGTCTTATTGCTCATTTTTGTTTATGAAAATTAATATTTTTTTAAAAGAGCTACAAAATATTTTTCACAACAAACACAGATCACAGGAAATTATATAATATTGGTTTTATACTTCAAATTTTACAGATTCTATTAATAGTTCTAAATTATTTAAATGTAGTAACCATGATATTCTCTTACTTTGATTGAGCAATCGTTGGTAAAAAATTTTAATAACAAAAACTTTTTGAGAATAAAAAATATTGTTTTTCAAACATCTTTTACAGGAGTTTCAAAGCCAGCGTTCTATATAGATCCTTATATATTATCCTTTCATTTTACGAACTAGCCTATATGATATCTTTCAGGGCATCTGGCAATTCCTGATGTTTTATATATTTAGTTCTTCACTTCATGTCTCATGCTTTTATTGGCTCTTCTACTTCTAAGAAATTAAAGGACATTGTATATTCTACACTTCGCAGGGGTTCAGACTAGCTGCACCTATTGAGAGGATTTAGACGTCCCTCGCGGTACCCGAGTTTAACACACACTTACATTTACGACTTTAACACTTTACACTCACACTTACATTTAGGGAGGCGATAATAGCCTCGATGTGCTTTTCGCCTTAAAATAACCAAAAAAAAAAAAAATGTATATTCTACAATCCCGTAATTAACAGAACGGAAGGCTGCACAGATAGAAATGAATTTGGTTTAGGCCTGGAGAATCCTAAAACCTGGTCTGTCACACGATTATCAAAGATTTTAAATAAATAATCTTTCAATATGATAAAAATGTATGGAGGTGCTCTATCGTGTGTAAATATCACAGTTTTTTTTAAGTGAATACATTTTTTTAGCGAGAAAATATTTTCGATTTATATATATATATATATATATATATATATATATATATGTGTGTGTGTGTGTGTGTGTGTGTGTGTGTGTGTGTGTGTGTGTGTGTGTGTGTGTGTGTGTGTGTGTGTGTGTGTGTGTGTGTGTGTGTGTGTGTGTGTGTGTGTGTGTGTGTGTGTGTGTGTGTGTGTGTGTGTGTGTGTGTGTGTGTGTGTGTGTGTGTGTGTGTGTGTGTGTGTGTGTGTAAACCTGAAGTGATTACTTCTAAACAGATGATTTCGTACAACAGCTGTTGCTTCAATATCATTTCAGTTGAGGTTATGTTTCATAAAAATACAATAAATAACGTGTATAATTATAATTATATTGTTATATATCAATATATATTTTAGTTATATATATATACTTATATGATTATATAAGTATAATTATAATTATATATAAATAACGTATATAATTATTGCACTTACATAGATAAAACATTAAACATAACCTCAATTGAAATAATATTCAAATTTTGTGGTGCAGTGAAATCGAATTGAGAGTAACGTAACGAAAAATTGACAAACGAGGGGGCAATTAGGCCTACAATTCACCTCATTTAAAGTCGATCTCGGATTCCAGTGTAAACAGGATCATTAACTATTCACTTCGAAGGCGGGTAGTCTCTACGTACTATTTTTTTCAGTTTTGGTATTGCATTATCACAATAGCATATTAAAATACCGTTTCAAAACTCTCTACAAAATAATAATAATAAAAATGATCATTAACAAATTCGAAAGAAAACTCATTTAAACTGTAAAAATCTTATATAATTTTTAACTGACAATATTATGCATTTAAATGTATTATCCTGTTTATTTATTTTAAAAAAGTGTGTCGCGGAACTGGCCGACAGAAGTGACTAATTCTTTTTGGCATGGCTGACTACTTTTCACTATTATGATTTAATTATTTTTACAAAAATTTGGAAGGAGTTTAATAGCCTAAGTATAATAATAAATATAATATTTGTGATTCTGTGATTCAATAATTGGTATACGTCATATGCATTAAACATTTTAACTACACAAAATTAGAAAATACATATTTTTAAAATAAACAAGAACAATAAATATAACCTCAATTGAAATGATATTGAATCAACAGCTGTTGTATGAAATCAGCTGTTTAGAAGTAGTCATTTCAAGTCTTCATATATAAAAGAACTATTATTATAAATGCTGTGAGATATGCTTTACGGAATGAAGCGTGACGCGAAAGCAAATGTTTTTTCAACCGTGGCCATACTAGTTTTCACTTCAAATGTTCTTCATATGAAGCTAAGAATAATTACCAGTCCAGCTACAAGCTAAGTTTACTTATTAGTAAAGCAACTCTTGCGGTACCCAGCAGGAACTTGATCTAGCTATAAAACTGCTTTTGGCCGTCGTTAATTGACTGTGAGTTAGGAGAAGTCTCGGCACTTCCTTTAACCAAAATAAATTGGGCACCCTCTACCGGGCTATTTTAATACACGACCCTCTTACTGGATACTCCTGAACTCTCTATGGTCTATAAACATCAAAAACCGTTCTGCAAATATTACAGTTTGAATGTTAATTAAAGGAAAATGTTAATTTTCTGAACTTTGAAACGACATTCTACGTTTATGACTCATTGCAATTGCAAATGAAAACATGGCGTGAAACAAAAATAACTGTGTTTGAAAGAAAATAAGGCCTGTTATGAAAATGTATCAAAATATATTAAAGTTTTGCGAATGGAGGTAATCCTAATTGCGTCAATAAGTGTAATATTAAGAAATCTAGAGAGAATGTACTCAATAGGCATATTGGAGAAATGAAAGTTATCTACATTATTAAAATGAAGTGTGTGTGTGTGTGTGTGTGTGTGTGTGTGTTTTAGCACGCTCACGTTCGCAATTTTGATCCGATTTGATTCAAACTTGGCAGAAAAATCGATTATAGTAATAGCTTAGACAAAGTCGTTAACCAGCAAAATTCGTTCAACAGTTTCAAAATGGCGGCTAGTTCAAATCTGAAAAAATCATAACCTTTTTGTTTGAAATGTTTTTAGAAATCCGATTTCACCATCGTAATCAGCGTTAAAAACCGCAAAAATCATTATTTTAAATTTTCAAAATCAATTGACGTTAAGGAAATTTTTGACGGCGGTCAGGGTTCATTTTCGTATTTTCAGTGTAATTTTAAAGTTTAAAGTTAGTGTATGCAAATTTTATTGCTGATTATGATGGGGAAATTAGAATTTCAAAAATGTAAGATAAAGAAAAATACTGAAAATTCGCTTCCATTACAGTTCTTCAAAAGTTACAAATTCAATAACCGGTGCTGTTATGGATTCAATGGTAACTTTCGCGGAAGCAGTAATGGGTGACCATAACGTTCGGCCTGTTCCATAGCCAGACAATAATAATGAAACTAAAATTAGAATCCGCCTTTACAATGGACGACAGCAGAGCGCGGATCAAGAAGGCAGATGCATCAGGTAGTTGGATGTTTACGGTGGTTATTTCTGGTCACATCCGGCGACCGTAAACAACGCCATATTTACAGATTCCAGAAATCCACTGTTTTGAGTCCACCATCGCGTATTTACTATTTGTGAAGGATTTAATGGTTTACACTGAGCAAAGTATTTCTGTCGCTTATACAGATTGCTTTCACTGCTCGAGAAAAATTCTAAACTGTTTTTATCGTGATAACTTACAAGTCATCGTGGATGCCACCCAACCCAAATCCGGGATTATGGAAAGAGATAAGGTCATCTAGAATTCGTTTAAAGCAAAATATAGTGTATACAGCGTGTTTCAGAAATATTCTGTCATACTTAACCCCCGTATTCACGTCTTAAATACGGAACTGAAAGAATTTCACATACACTTGGCTCAACTTGATTTCTGTTTAAACCTGAACACATCAAAGTCCTCAAGTTGTTAAGCCTGGGTAAAAAACAAAAGTTTGGAATAAAACCACACTTTTTGCACGTACATTGTGACACTTTAAGTTAATCGTAAAGAAAAAGTTCTATAGGCTAATAAAATTTGTCGGAAATTTAATTCTGATAGAATTTAAAATCACTCAAGCAAAAATTTAATAGGGCAGGTCTACAAAATAATCTACATGAGGCCAGTTTTTTTCTATCACGTATAAACGTTCAATTCAAGTAAGGGCAGAGGTACTACCTAATCTAACAATTTGAAGTCTGGGCACATAGTTCAATGGCGTTCATTAATAATTTAAATAAAAAACGAACTTATTTATAAATAAAATATTAAAGGGCAATCTTGTACAAGGTATGTGCAAGGTATATTTAACTTTAAACCATTTTGTGCTAGATAGGTCGGGTATGTAGTATAATGGCGTTAATAATTATTATTTAAAGTGTTTATTATTCAGCTTACATGGATAATTAATGTAAAAAACAGAATGCGTAACCGTGACGGGTAAAATCTTACATGTCTCTCGATTTATCACAATCAAAAAGGGTAAATTTTCTGGCTGGTCAGACGTGCCTATAGAACATTTGACTTCAAAAGGAAATAGATAAATTACTCTATTGTGTAGTGACTCAGAGCAGGTAAGTCAGTGCGCGTGTAACAGTGATGGGGGGGCGGTAGAAAGGGGTCGTTGTAATCCGATAGTGAAAAAATGTGATTTTCGGGCCCAATTTTTTTGCTTTTAAGTGGCGTTTACAAAAATTCTTGGTCCACTTTTCAGGTTAATAAAGCAGAACCCAGAATGTCCTGAAACAAATAGTTTATTAAAACTATTATCTACGGGTTTTATGAATACAGAAATTTTTGAAAATTTTTATACAACCAATATTAATGGCATTTTTGCAACATAGCAACCGGACTAAATAATTAAATAATTATGATTAACCTATTTTTTCCTTCTAGTGGTCTTTTAACTCACCTCGTAAAGGTGACCGCGGTTTCGAAACTTCACTGTTTCATCTTCAGGCCGTAGTACAAATGGTCAAATCCCTCTGTTCACCGTAATTAACAAAACACTCAAAACACACGTCACAACACTAAACACGCGGTAGCTTTTACGAGGTGAATTTAATTTTTTTTTTTTTTTTTGGTGTTTAACGTCCGAGATTGTACTGGGCTAAGCGCGGTGGGATGAAGATGAAACAGTGAAGTTTCGAAACCGCGGTAGCTTTTACGAGGTGAATTTAAATACCACTAGTCGGAAGAAAATAAGTTAATCAATTAACAAAATTAATGGTTAATCTCTGATAACCAATAAAACCAACCATTAATTTTGGTGCCAGTAATTTTAGTAAAGGTTAAATTTAAAGCCAAAATCATGATATACTGTAAATAAGGATGCTTTTCGGGCCTATTTAAGCGAGCGTTTCTATTATTTTCTGACGAAAGAAATGTGCCTATACAGTATGGCAGATTCCGTCAGAAACTCTATGTATTAACAGATAACAGTTATATGCATATACAAAGATACAAAGAAATTTCTGTATTTATAAAATTTGATATCGTGTACAGTTAATTTTCTTATTTGTTTTGTGTTTACGTTCAAAATACTAATTTATATTCAGATTTTATCGCCGAAAGAAAATTTGACATCGTGTACAGTTAATTTTCTTATTTAAGTTTTGTGTTTATATTCAAAATACTAATTTATATTCAGATTTTATCGCCGAAAGAAAACTTGACATCGTGTACAGTTAATTTTCTTATTTAAGTTTTGTGTTTATATTCAAAATACTAATTTATATTCAGATTTTATCGCCGAAAGAAAATTTGACATCGTGTACAGTTAATTTTCTTATTTAAGTTTTGTGTTTATATTCAAAATACTAATTTATATTCAGATTTTATCGCCGAAAGAAAATTTGACATCTGTTTACGTTCAAAATACTAATTTATGTTCAGATTTTATCGAAGAAAAGAAAATTTGACATCGTGCATAGTTAATTTTCTTATTTAAGTTTTGTGTTTATATTCAAAATACTAATTTATATTCAGATTTTATCGCCGAAAGAAAATTTGACATCGTGTACAGTTAATTTTCTTATTTGTTTTGTGTTTACGTTCAAAATACTAATTTATGTTCAGATTTTATCGAAGAAAAGAAAATATGACATCGTGCATAGTTAATTTTCTTATTTAAGTTTTGTGTTTATATTCAAAATACTAATTTATATTCAGATTTTATCGCCGAAAGAAAATTTGACATCGTGTACAGTTAATTTTCTTATTTGTTTACAGTTAACAGTTT
This sequence comes from Callitettix versicolor, assembly GCA_022606455.1. Classification (NCBI taxonomy): domain Eukaryota; kingdom Metazoa; phylum Arthropoda; class Insecta; order Hemiptera; family Cercopidae; genus Callitettix; species Callitettix versicolor. Next base: position 21,141,550 of record CM040183.1, on the reverse strand, counting down.
TTTCTTATTTGTTTTGTGTTTACGTTCAAAATACTAATTTATGTTCAGATTTTATCGCCGAAAGAAAATTTGACATCGTGCATAGTTAATTTTCTTATTTAAGTTTTGTGTTTATATTCAAAATACTAATTTATATTCAGATTTTATCGCCGAAAGAAAATTTGACATCGTGTACAGTTAATTTTCTTATTTAAGTTTTGTGTTTATATTCAAAATACTAATTTATATTCAGATTTTATCGCCGAAAGAAAATTTGACATCGTGTACAGTTAATTTTCTTATTTGTTTTGTGTTTACGTTCAAAATACTAATTTATGTTCAGATTTTATCGCCGAAAGAAAATTTGACATCGTGCATAGTTAATTTTCTTATTTAAGTTTTGTGTTTATATTCAAAATACTAATTTATATTCAGTTTTTTATCGTTCAAAATACTAATTTAAAATTTGACATCGTGTTTATATTCAAAATACTTAATTTATACAGTTCGCCGAAAGAAAATTTTCTTATTTGTTTTGTGTTTACGTTCAAAATACTAATTTATGTTCAGATTTTATCGCCGAAAGAAAATTTGACATCGTGCATAGTTAATTTTCTTATTTAAGTTTTGTGTTTATATTCAAAATACTAATTTATATTCAGATTTTATCGCCGAAAGAAAATTTGACATCGTGCATAGTTAATTTTCTTATTTAAGTTTTGTGTTTATATTCAAAATACTAATTTATATTCAGATTTTATCGCCGAAAGAAAATTTGACATCGTGTACAGTTAATTTTCTTATTTGTTTTAAAATTTGATATCGTGCATAGTTAATTTTCTTATTTAAGTTTTGTGTTTATATTCAAAATACTAATTTATATTCAGATTTTATTGCTGATCATAAAGAGAAACCACATTTTTAAAATAGTTACGGTTTTTACGGCAGTCAGAATTAATTTTTACCGTAAAATACAAAAATATTCACATATAAAATGTTTGTTATGTGTTATGTTGACTTTTGTACTTTTAAAAATTCGGTTTCATCATATCATAAAGGCTGTTGCATACAGAGATTGTTTTAGGTGATTTTAATTGTTTTCTTTTAGTACGTAACCTATAATTTTTAGTCGAAATAGAAATGTAGATTGAAATGGTTTCTTTCTCTTCCTGAGGAAAAAAAGCGACGAAGTTTTATTTAACGCTGCGACAGACGCAAGGTTACTTCCAGCTGTTTACAAACAAAAATTTAAATAGACTGGCACGTTATAGCGTTAATGTAGTTTTTAACAACCGGACGTGAGAAGCTGAAACAAGCCTCTTTGAATCGAGAATAAACTAAGACGCAATACTAATAGGCCTACAGTAACAACACTACGTGTGCATTATATTTTAGGTCATTTAATATGGCGATATTTTATTCTTTCGCAATTCATTGAATATAAACGTTTTGGACTACCGTTATGAAACGTGAAAGTCCAAGTAATTGGAATATCTGCCGCTAGGTACGCTGCAAATAGTAAGGACAGTGAGTAGAAACGTTTGAGAAAATAGACAGGACTATAATACATTTAATTTAGTTGAAAACTCTTCCACAAGATGCCACCAGCAGCGAGCGACAACATATCTCTCATAAGGGTTATCATTTCTAGTACGTTTATTTTCAATGGTACATTTTAACTTGAAAACATGGTATTTTTCAAGTTTTATAATTCAGGATAGAAAATAATAGAGCTAATACTATTAATTTATATTATCAGGACAGAAAATATCAGAGCTAATACTATTGTATTTGATATTATCAGGACAGAAAATATCAGAGCTAATACTATTGTATTTGATATTATCAGGACAGAAAATATCAGAGCTAATACTGTTGTATTTGATATTATCAGGGCAGAAAATATCAGAGCTAATACTATTGTATTTGATATTATCAGGACAGAAAATATCAGAGCTAATACTATTGTATTTGATATTATCAGGACAGAAAATATCAGAGCTAATACTGTTGTATTTGATATTATCAGGACAGAAAATAGCAGAGCTAATACTGTTGTATTTGATATTATCAGGACAGAAAATATCAGAGCTAATACTGTTGTATTTGATATTATCAGGACAGAAAATATCAGAGCTAATACTATTGTATTTGATATTATCAGGACAGAAAATATCAGAGCTAATACTATTGTATTTGATATTATCAGGACAGAAAATACAGAAAATATCAGTAGATATTATCAGGACAGAAAATATCAGAGCTAATACTATTGTATTTGATATTATCAGGACAGAAAATATCAGAGCTAATACTGTTGTATTTGATATTATCAGGACAGAAAATATCAGAGCTAATACTGTTGTTTTTGATATTATCAGGACAGAAAATATCAGAGCTAATACTGTTGTTTTTGATATTATCAGGACAGAAAATATCAGAGCTAATATCAGACAGAAAATATCAGAGCTAATACTGTTGTATTTGATATTATCAGGACAGAAAATATCAGAGCTAATACTGTTGTAATATCAGAGCTAATACTGTTGTATTTGATATTATCAGGGCAGAAAATATCAGAGCTTGTTATATTTGATATTATCAGGACAGAAAATATCAGAGCTAATACTATTGTATTTGATATTATCAGGACAGAAAATATCAGAGCTAATACTGTTGTTTTTGATATTATCAGGACAGAAAATATCAGAGCTAATACTATTGTTTTTGATATTATCAGGACAGAAAATAAGTGGTGCAAGAACATTAAATAAACTTTTTCACATTCAATTCAGGTTTCATTTCCTATTTTCATTTTTAAAATGTTAAATGTTTACATACAAAATGTTCGTTTAAGTTGTGTTATTAAATGTTATTGCTTTTTTGTAATTTTGCTCTTATCAGGTCAACTAGACAGACGTAATTATTTTCATTGTTTTGTATTCTATTTCTTTACACAGGTTGTTGTACGATTAACACTGACATTAAAATCTAAAATTCAATTTTCTTTATACATTTTTAATCACTTTCGTCGTTCCGATTACATTGAACCACAAGATATTGCCGAAGACAAGCGCCGCTCCGCAGCCCCCGAAGCTGTTTACGTTGTGACTGCGGAGAGTTTAAACAGAAATTTTACGACAAAGACAATCTCCAGTTGAGGGAAGAGTTCGTTGCCCCGTAAATATTTACGTTTAGGTTACATCCTTCAGTCAGCCATTCATAAAGGAGTTGATCATGAAGGCATAGCTACGAGAATCTGTGACGTATCAATCCACGCAGGCTTTAGTGGTTTTATCGTTATCAATTGACTTAGTTCAACAATAACGGTAATGTATACAATATCGATGATACGGTTTTATCGAATTCCAACAACGGCCGATTTCGTGAAAACGAAAACATTCGACAGACAAATAATATTAAATCACGGCATGCAGCTTTCTCGCTAATGAGGCTAATGGTAGCAAATTTTCAAAAAGTAACGAAATTTAAAACATTAAACATAAAACAACAATTATGCGTTCAAATTTGTAAATAAAGTCAGCTGCCTACCTAATATTACGTAATAATTTTAGGACGGAGTGTCAGGAGATTTTATTACTTTTGACACCCCTTGTACGGGAGCTGATAACGTATTAAAAATTACTTTCTTTAAAAGAAATATTATATAAAAATTATGACACGTTGTTCTTCAGGTTTTATAATGAAAATTGTTTTAATTTGCGGTTGATAGTACACTAAAGGTATTCAGAACATTGTTGTAGCTTTTAAACAGTTTTGTGGTATTTCTCAGTGATACTCAAAATATTGGAGATTTTTTTATTAGGTAATTGTAGGAGGGGAAATGTGTGTTTGATTAGTTTTTATCAAAAGGCGAGAAATAAAGTCTAAAATAACGAAAATTTCTGTAAAACGATCCCCAATTGCAGTAAAATTCTCAAAGTTTTATCTTTAATTGTTTTTGTTGATGTTATAACAATCATAATAGGCGATTAAATCTGTATAAATATTTTAAAAATATATATGTTATAATATAACAACAATTTGAATGATTCTCAAAGTTGTTCTGGAATTGTCCCGCTTTTAAGTTTTACACCCAAGATTTAACCACTAACAGATTTTCCTACAATCGATTTTTTTTCATAAAAACAATTTAATTACAAAATTTATTAAAAATCTTTACAGCCGTTTTCGATAAACTTTAAAAAAATACAATACTCGTTTAATACTAAGCTATACAATTGGTAGGCTATGTATAACCATCATTTTTGAATACGTAAAATAGAGGACCGCAGTTCTAATTTAGTAAAAAAAACAATTCAGTAAACAAAAACATTAAGCAACTCTTATATCACGAAAATAAAACTCGAAATATTCCACTAAAATTTGTTCTATTTTAGTTAACATCAAAGCAGAAATTCCAGCTGACTAGCTTACAAGCTGCTTGATGCTTTCAGCCTAATAATAAACTTTATTTCATTCACAGTTTTGAATACTATGTATTACTTTCCTACCATACGAAGTATTAGGAAGTTTTTTTTTTGTTATTTTAAGGCTATTATCGCCTCCCTAAATGTAAGTGTGAGTGTAAAGTGTTAAAGTCGTAAGTATAGTGTTGTAAGTGTACGTGTTAGACTCGGGTACCGCGAGGGACGTCTAAATCCTCTCAATAGGTGCAGCTAGTCCACACCTCCTGCCGGGAGTATTAGGAAGTACGGTATGGTAATTGGAAAGTTTGGTTTTGAGATTTTGAGAGATATCTCCTCGGGGGCTTGAGTACACTGAGCCTAAAAAGTGGTTTTAACCTGAATGTCTTAACCTGTGTATCTGTGTATAACGATTTAGTGAAATTTGGTATGTTGGCTTGTGCTTCGACACTATTATTTTCAATAAACATAAATCAAACCCTTAGAGATACAAAAATCCCAAAATCTCGGAGCGTTTTTTTTTAACGTAATTAGCGTTATTGGTGTAAGGTAGCAAAGGGAGTAACTGCGGCTCGAACGAAGAACCTTGAGGTGCGCAGTTCAGAGACGCAACAGACTGACCGAAGCTTTAACCACATCGACCACCAGCTTTAATTAAAATAAAATAACCTCTTTAATTTAGTACAAAGAGTTGTTTTAAATCTTTATATAGGATCAAATTCTAATGAACCGATTTTGAGAAATTGTTTGTATGCGCGCGCACGCGCGCCCGTGTCTGCGTGTTCGCGTTTTCCGTTTGAATTTTAAGAAACGCTTAAATGTGAAATTATTTGTGTAATGTTTTTTGCAAACATTTTTTATTTATTTTAAAATTCAACGAGTCCCGCAAAATGCGATTCAGTTTTCGAGATCAGTGCTCATTTCAAGGCCCCACTATGACGTCACCAAATAGCTCTTTACCCAAAGGAATGCGCTAATAAATCCTACGGTGTTATTTATAAATTCATTCCGTTGTTTTGGTGGCCTGATGTATTTCGCTGATGGATAGTGATGGACTGTCAATCCGCCCCACATCCGTACTGTTTCATTACTCACGGACCTATATCTGTGCCATATTTGGCTGTGACCCAACAACCACTGCGCCGTCTGTCGGATCGAATCATTACCTAGCTTACAAAGCCGTATTACTTTAGTTTATGTAACATATAATTTAAACACAATAATTTATACAGTATTACTTTTGATAACAAATTTAAGTAAGTATAAGATGTAGCGTTACGTAAGGTCTTGTTGACGTGATGGAAGCTAATAATAATTGTTTATCTTACACTGAATTTAACTGTTACAACCAGCATTGAAATCTGCGTAAATTACCATTATAAAGTTCAAATGAATTTTAAAATTTTAATTACAATAGAGAAAAATCGTAACATGAACGAGTTACAATTTTTTTAAAAGATTTGAAACGATTTAACATATTTTTCTTAAAAGTGAACTGCCAGAGCCGTTACCGAAATCGAGTTAGTGTTTAAGTTTAAATCAAATCAGCGTAAATTAGTTTAATAAAATTACAAATTACATTCGAAATACAGGATTCACATCAAAGTTTAATTGCTTTGTTTCTCTTGCTTCTTTAGAATCAATTTTTTATGTTTGTTTATTTTAGCCGCCTCGGTGGCCTAGTTGATAGCGTACTAGGCTTTCACCCCGAGGACCCGGGTTCGACTCCCGGCCAGGGCTTGGCATTTTCATATGGTATAAATAATCCCATCGTCTGCATTAGCCCAAGTGTGCACAATAGTCGGACGTTAAACACACAAAAAAAAATTAAGGCGAAAAATACATTGAGGCTATTATCCCCTCCTTAAACGTAAGTGTAGTGTTGTAAGTGTAAATGTGTGTTAGACTCGGGTGCCGCGAGGGACGTCTAAATCCTCTTAATAGGTGCAGCTAGTCTGCACCCCCCAGCGGGGGCAATTAAGAAATGAAAAATATTCGTTTAATTGATGTACAATTGTTTCACTATTTGCTGATTTCGCAAATCACATTAAATTCTTAATTGAACCTTAAATAGTTACAAAGAATGGCGTTTAAGCATAAACAAAAAATTAACTTTTTTAATCACGACGACTTGCTTTTAAGCGGTTAGGTTTACAAAAATTATGTAAAGAACGAAATGGTCTTAAATGATGTACATAATAAAATATTGCTGCACGCGACTGTTCTGCTGACGTAATAGAAGCGAATTTCCAAAAGTATTTTCCTTTATACACGCCTTTTGAAAATTCTTGATTTCACCATAACATATTTGCAATTTAAACTTTCAAATTAGGCCTTCATGCAAAAATAAACCCTGACCGCCGTCTTTTTTTTTAATTTTAAAAATTCACTATGCCAATTTATAACCCTACTTTTGACAGTTATACATGACCGTTATACAGTCTAAGTATAATAATAAATATAATATTTCTGATTCTGGCATTTAAAAATTATTTAAGCCGCCTCGGTGGCCTAGTTGATAGCGTAGTGGGCTTTCACCCCGAGGACCCAGGTTCGATTCCCGGCCAGGGCTTGGCATTTTCATACGCTATAAATCATCCCATCGTTTGCATTAGCCCAAGTGTGCACAATAGTCGGACGTTGAACACCAAAAAAAATTTTATAGGTTATATATATTAAATAATTTAACTACACAAATTTATAAAATACACATTTTTAAAATTAACACGAACAATAAACGTAACCTCAATTGAAATAATATTGAAGCTATTGTGTGAAATCAGCTGTTTAGAAGTAGTCACTTCCAGTTTAGGTATGTAGCCTACAAGAACAATATAGTGATATGAGGTATGCATGGAGTGCCAAGTTTGAACAATATCGGACCGAAATTACACACGTGAACGTGCAAAAACACACGTAACTCCAGTAAGTTAATTTTTTAATAGAAATTTGCTAATAAAACGTCATAAAATACGGGCAATTAGAAATTCCAATTTCACATATTTTATGATTATTAAAAGACAAATAAAGTATTCCATTTAAAGTTTACTGTAGAACCTAACAAAGTTTAAAATTATTTAGAACTTTTGGAATAATTCGGAATTCTTTGGTAAATACGATCCTTGAACCGAGATCAAATTAATTTAAAAGCGCATATAATGTTCTCTTATGTAATCCTTTTTTTTTATTACCTTTGTTTACAAAACAATAAAGAACTGCAACTTTGTTTTGAACTCTCGTGTTTCGTAATGGCTGACTTTTGTTGGTTATTTAATAATTATTATAAGTACAATAGCCGGCAGTTCGCTACAGCTGTTGCCCAGCTGGCCGCTAGACTCCAGGTGACACTCATAATGGTCACTGCTCCGTTTAAGCTTTGATTCAAACTTTGTGACCGCGATTGTGTACCAAGGTATTGTAGAAATCAAGTGTAAAAAACATTTAAATGTCCACAATATCCATGTAATTGACAATAAGTATCGTAATTTTATAGTACAAACACAAAGTAACTCGGTTGCCTTAATTATTGTTATAATTTTTAAATAATATTTTGGATAAACAACAAACAAACGTTTGACTAATACTATTGTTATATGGTTATGTTGACTTTTGTACTTTTAAAAATTCGGTTTCACCATATCATAAAGGCTGTAGCATACAGAGATTGTTTTAGGTGATTGTAATTGTTTTGTTTTAGTACATAACCTATAATTTTTAGTCGGAATAGAAAATATTTATTTTAACATTAGAAAAATAGAATATGTAGAAATATTTGCAATATATCGTGTTAAAGAAAAATTTATAAAAAATTTTAATTTTTGAAATAATAATATTAGACAAACCAAACTCAGAACATATTTTAAAGGACTTAAAAATATACGACGTGTGTTCAGAAAGTAACAAGAATTTTTTAATTTCGCGGGCTTGAAGAGTCCGATTGCCAAATATTTTCTTTTATTATGTAGGTATACATGCCCTTGAAGTATGATAAAACTTTAGCTGTTTTCATTGATAACTTTGTCAGTGACAGCCACTAAGGTTAGACGTGTTTTTATGAGTTCGGAGATTTTCGTTTGTTAAAAAAAAATGGATCAAAGAATTTGTATCAAATTTTGAGTAAAAAATGGAATAAAGTGTAACAAAGTGTGTGAAATATTAACAAAGGCCTATGGTGAGTCTGCTATGAGTAAAAGAAGAGTTTACTAGTGGTATAGGCGTTTCAAAGAACGCCATGAAGACGTTGAAGATTGACGAACGTCCTGGACGCCCCAGCACATCAACAACCGATGAAAACGTGGAAAAAGTGAAAGAAATTGTTATGAACAATCGCCGAATCACAATTAGAGAGGTCGCTGATGATGTTGGCATATCGATTGGATCATGTCATGACATTGTTTCCAATGTTTTGTGTATGAAACGCGTGGTAGCAAAATTCGTTCCAAAATTGTTGAATTTTGAACAAAAACAGCGGCGAATGGAAGTTGCTTAGGAGTCACTAAATGAAGTCAACGACGATGCAGAATTACGGAAACGTATTATAACAGGTGATGAAACATGGGTTTACGGATATGACGTCGAAACTAAGGCTCAATCACCCCAGTGGAGGCATTCTGGCTCGCCAAGACCGAAAAAGTGTGGTCGAACGTGAAGGTTATGCTCACTGTGTTCTTCGATATTAATGACATAGTGCATCATGAATTCCTGCCACCAGGTGAAACGGTCAATAAGGAGTACTACCTACAAGTTCAACGCCGTTTGCGTGAAGCAATCCGAAAAAAACGCCCGGATCTGTGGAAAAACAATTCATGGCTTTTGCACCACGATAATACACCAGCTCACACTTCATTGTTTGTTCTTGAATTTTTGGCCAAAAACAGTACTGTAATGATGCTCCTCCATATTCGCCAGACATGGCTCCGTGTGGCTTTTTCCTATTTCAAAAAATAAAGAAAACCTTAAAGGGCCGTCGTTTTACAGCCGTAGATGACATTAAAAGCGCATCACTGAAAGAACTAAAGGCTATCTAAAAGATCGAGTTTGAGAAGTGTTTCTAGGATTGGAAGAAGCGCTGGCACAAGTGCATAATCTCCAATGGGAACTATTTTGAAGGCGACAACATCAATGTAGAAGAACAAATAAATATTTTGTTCAACAAATTAAAATTCTCGTTGCTTTCTGAACACCTCGTATTTTTTTGTATAGAAAAACTAGTTTGTTTACTCTCATAAGTTAGAAATACTTTTAATGTTTAAAAAAATTAATAAAGCAGTAATTTCGCGAGTAAATCTGGGGGGAGAACAAAAATAATCACTGATCTGTTTCTTTTGTAGACCTGCTTTTAGAAAATTAAATTTCTTTTGTTTCAAATTTGATTTACTGAGTTGAGTTGGAAACCTTAATTAATTGTGAGAAAATATTTGTACTTTTTTTAACAATTTATTATAGCCTACCTTATTTTGAATGTTTTATATGAAGGATGAATACTTTGGCGAGAAAAATATCTTCATAAACTCTGTATTTGTCCTTATCAAAACTCTCATTTAGGCCAATTTAATTTTGCTAATTTTACTAAAGTTAGGTATCTTCATACGTTACCAAAACGAGAGCAGAATCTGAGGAATGTTACAATGTCCTAAACGGTATTTTGAAAAATATTTAAAAAATAATACCCTTACGGGTTTGTTTTTTGCTACTCACTATTAAAACGTAAATTTCTGTTATTTAAAATTTGTTACAATTACATCAGTTGACATATTTTTACACGACTGCCAAAAAAGGAGTGTTACGTTTTCAGTACCTGGCTAAATATGTATGTTTGTTTGTTCCATCATAACTTCTTAACGGCTAGTCCGATTTTGATCTACATTAGCTCGTTGGATTCCTCACTTACAGGAGTGTCACAGGCTACATACCTTTCACCAAAACTACCCCCAATGGGGTAAAATTGGGATGAAATAGATAGGATGAACTTATAACTAATTTCATAAGATAAATAAGTTGCTAGGATGAAATCATAAATTATTAAATAACTGATGTCCTGGAGTAAAACATAATTACTAGGGACTATACAATAGGAATCATTCAGATTCAACCACTGAAAGCAATAGAAAAACACTCACTTCGGAACCAATAAGCCTAGAATTACCGCTAAAGTTTCAGCTGATTCAGAGCGTTGAGCTGGGGAAAATGACACCCTGAACACAAAAATCGGCACAGCCAAATCGGAGTTATGAAAATCGGAAGGAATGGTAGACAATCTAACGATAGGCATTGTCCAGAAGTCAGGCTCGTGACGACACCGGCTTTTCAAATTAAAGTAAATAGCGAACAAATAGCCACTTGGCTCCGCTTCGCTTCCAGTGGCTGCGCTTACATTAAACAATAGGTTCAGTTTCGACTACGTCCGCTCTGCTCTGCACAACTGCACTCCGCACTTGTGCTCAAAACTGTATTATAGTTTTGCTAGTTTATATAATTCGATAGTTTAGCCAAAAATATTCCCGCGAATTTTTTTGTAAAAATTTGTTATTAACACTTTTAAATGATCACCAATTTAAAATGGATTAACGCATTAATTAAATTTTTCATTAGGTTTTTACATTAATAGTTACGGTGCAAAATTTCATCTCAATCGATTTTGCTGTTCTACAAATATAAATTAAACAGGAGCCCCGTGCGAAATGTCACACTATGTTTTAAGTAAGCACAGCCTTTTGAATAAGAGTTGTCGATGGGGTAGTTGGATGACACTGAAAACTGCTTAAAAGATAAATAGAAAAGCGATAAGTAATTATTGAAATAATAATCACAAATTTATGAATAATTGTAATATACATACATTTCAATACAGATAATTGTTTTTAATAGCAATTTTTACAGGGCATTACGATACCTCGTTGTAAAAGATATTTCAAGTAAGAATGTAATCTTCTTGTACTTTTTGTATTTCATTTTCTTTGATACATTGAATTAGTTACCCTTGAAAAGGCTACGTACATACATACGTCCGTGAGTAAAGACGGCATTTGGTAAATAAAATCCTGCTCTTTGAAGTGTTTGTCCCTGCGACTTGTTTATAGTGATAGCAAACGCAATTTTAATAGATAACTGTCTTCTAGTCAATTGAAAAGGCATGCTTGATAACCTGTAACTATATGTTGACATTTTAATTGTAATTATATTTTACGATGTCTGTATTAACAATAAATAAATGTAATATGGAAGGAAAAATCACAAATATATTTGTGTAAAAACAGTCCAAAACATGTATTCGTTGTCTTGACGCCAAGCGAAATGCTTGTCACGGCTTGTACGACGGGGACTGTCAGTAGGGCGACATAACCTATATTAAAAGTTTAATGACTTTTAAGTAAATATTATAATTGTTCTAAACACGTTATATAAAAAGTGGCATTTGTAATGTGATTGTATATTCGTGATTTATAAGTTAGCTTCGTAAAATATACAAAATATTGTCTGATTTGTGATGCCGCGCATGCGCATCCATGACGCCGTTTTGCCTGTGACAGTTAAAAGTGTCTTTGGTGTTAAAATTTTCCACAAACAGTGAGTTTTAGCGCAAAAGCCGCCTCGGTGGCCTAGTTGAAAGCGTACTAGGCTTTCACCCCGAGGACCCGGGTTCGATTCCCGGCGAGGGCTTGGCATTTTCATACGCTATAAATCATCTCATAGTCTGCATTAGCCCAAGTGTGCACAATAGTCGGACGTTATAATATATATATATATATATATTGGTGTTTAACGTCCGACTATTGTGTACACTTGGGCTAATACAGACTATGGGATGATGTATAGCATATGAAAATGCCAAGCCCTCGCCGGGAATCGAACCCAGGTCCTCGGGGTGAAAGCTTAGTACGTTATCCACTAGATCACCGATATATATATATATATATATATATATATATATATATATATATATATATATATATATATATATATATATATATATATAGCGCAAAATCGTTTTGCAATGTTAGAAGCAGATTAAAAAATCTTTCTAACGATACCTCATTTATGCCTGTACGAGTAGTGTGTGCTGAGAAAAAGGGACGTTTGCTCGAGAAATAATATATACGGTTACTTAGGAAAATTAATTGCGAATACCTGGTAAAGGTGCTTTTTCTTACATATATTATAGGAACTTATACATTTAATTTGGCCTACTTTCTGAATTTATTATGGCCGAACATTACAAAAATACCCTGTACAATTATTAATAATTAAAAAAAAGAGATATGTGAGCTATAGTGTAGTACAAGCAGCATGAACATCCTTTATATATTGGCTCCTAAGATGTACATAATTTCTTAAGTATTGAAAAAAAATGTCAAATTTTGAAGATTGAAACTATTTGAAAGTTTGCTTGTAGTTATTTTCTCCTAATACGCTCAAGATGATTTGGCTGGCATCTCACTTGGCAGTGTGCAATTAATTATTTAAATGTCGGAACAGATTGAATGAAAAAGTAAATAAAAAAGGGGAAAAGGGAAGAAAGGGGAGAGGAGGGGAGACCACTTGTGACTCGTGAGGAGGGTAACATGGCGATGGCACGCGTCTCTCGCCTCAAAGTGCTATTTCTGTACCCGTACATTGCTTGAGGGCTCCCCGGGCAAAATCCCGCAGTCCGTACGTCGCGCTCGCCTCACCGCCAGCATGCCTCGGGCCTTCCTCATCACCCACCGCAGGTACAACTACTCGCAGGACGACCTTTCGCAACTCAGAGGTAAGTCCCGATAGCCGGTAAAACTTACGGTCCTACTAAAAAACCCAGTGTTAAAAATGTTGTGTACCTTCCGAATCGCACTCAACAGGTGAAGCGTGGCCACGGAACCACTGAGTGATCGGAGCAGCAAGTGGCTTGGCTCCCACTGAGCAGAATTTCTATTAATCATCGTTTATATGGCTATTAGTAAAAAAGTTCACATTTATTTTTATTTTTTATTATTATTGTTTAAGTGAATATTTTGTAATAATGATTGTATTTCCCAAATTTTGTTTAAAACTTAACATTTGTAATTATGTTTGTGATTACTTGTGTTTAAATATATTGAGAAAAAAATATTTGAATACATATAGTTTATCAATTGCTAAAATATTGCCTATGATTAAATAATCCATATTTACATGATTTTACGTAAAGTTTTTTCGACACTACGCATAAAATAATGTAGTTTTATAATTGTTTTTTAAATGAATTTATTGCTATTCGACGAAACACAGTTCAATCTAATATTTATAACTAAATAACTCAAAATAATTTCTAACAATTTATTGATTATTTACAGTCCAATGCTCGTTATTAAATAAATACGTTTGGTGTTCTCAAATAAAATTATAAAGTAACAGTTATTGTTGAATCAATCTCAATTGTTAATTCGTAGTAATCTATACAAATAAAAATGTGAATATTCGTTTGTTAAAAATCTTAAACCTCGAAAATTCTTCACCGATTGTTGTGATATCTTGACACAACGTTCATGTTTTTATACACCTATTGTTACATAAATATTGCATCTGTGACTGATAAAAATATTTTTTTTAAAAACAACGCCATCTGTCGGATGTAAAAGCAACACACGCTGTACTAAATATTTTACGATTCCAATTCTATGTTTCCGAATGCATTGTTAAACCGAACCAGATTGAGCGTGTCCGGACACAGCTGGTAATAAAATAATACATACACTGAAAGCATAAAACAGAACTTTTTATTTAATATTTGTTCAGTTGACACGTAAATACAAAAAAATTGTGTTCACAGACATTTTAAGAAGTAATGATACAAAATCGGCACACAAAAAATGTACAAGTAACATTTCTTTAAATAAGAAATATTTTAAAAAATTTAAACGACAAAAGTTTTAGTACACAATAGAATTAAAATTTGTTTCATAATAAAGAAATACACGTCAAAAAATATATCACATGATAAAATGTAGTTTAAGGTATGAATGTTTATAAAAATAAACTTAAGAAAAATAAGGGTGCATTAAAAATAAATGTTTATTCGTGTATTTATCTTTATTTGGATATTAATTAACTGAAAAAATTCGAAAAATGTGATACACATCTCAATGAAAAATTCAGACGCAAAACCGTTCAACACTTCTTTTACGTTAAAAACAAAATCATATGCAGATTTACTATTGTGTTATAATAAATGTATTTAAAACTTGGTTATTTCTAGGCATTTGAAATTTTAAAATTAACACCATATCGACTTTGGCCTATTAATTTTGCTGATACTAAATAGCAAATAGAATCATGATTAAACGAAACAAGATTTTATCTCCGTGTGTTTTGCCTTCGATATGATATTTTAGCACTTTCTTGGAGTGTTTATCAATTTTTTAAAAAACTTTAAAATATTTTATTTATTCGCTTGCCATGAAAAAATAGCTCTTATTTTTTTACACCAAATATGTAAATTTGTAATGAGTTTCAGAAAAAACGAAGTGTCTCAGCTTTTCTCTTATCTTATTAAATAAGGAATTATAGAGTAGAATATAACTCGTTAAAATTATGTTCTAAAATACACGCTTTTAAGTAAGCTATAGATTGTGACAAATTAGTTTATACTAACGATAATTCGATTGTTCAAAATCATACGTGAGTGGAAACAATTTGTAGGCTATTTGTTTAAGTCAGCTGTTTTACTAACTGCCTTTACCACAGTATTTTTTTGCTATTGCTTTTTCTACAAAAATATAATTGTTTCGTTTGAAAATTTATAAAAGTTTCAACGTTGTGCATCAGTTCAGACAATATTAAATAATTTTCAGTTAACAAAAACACATTACTTTTCTGTTCAAAATTATGCTCACCGGTGGATGATAAAAGTAATAAAAGAAATTTAAAATTGTATAATTCGTTTTTGAACGGGCGAAAGTAAACGATTACATTGTTTTATCAATAATCAATACTTAGTATTACTAGTAATTTAAGCTTCAATCAGTGTAGCTCCGCAGTAGACAAAAGAAGTGGTTGAGATGTTTCTGTAATGGAATGCCACCTGTACTCAGCTGTATGCCACGTTGCCCAATCCCAGTCTATTTCTGTAGTTTCATGTCGAAACTTTCAAAGAAACCTCGCTTCGCTCCAACAAGTAGTGAACAGTTTGTTATTGCTTTGTACTCTCCTTTAACAAATACAAATTAATAGCTTCAACAGTTATACCATACATTTTATCCAGGCTTACGTATTCAAAGTTTGTATCGTTGACATTATTGCATTACACACACACACACACACACACACACACACACACACACACACACACACACACACACACACACACACACACACACACACACACACACACACACACACACACACACACACACACACACACACACACACACACACACACACACACACACACACACACACACACACACACACACACACACACACACAGTACGTTTTCAGTTATGTAGATGTGTTTTGGAAAAAAATATTGAGTTTGTTATATTATATATATATATATATATATATATATATATATATATATATATATATATATATACACACACAATAAGTTTTTAGTTCTGTAGAAATGTTTTGGAAAAAAATATTTGGTTTGTTAATCTTTATAAATACGACAATAAATTTATCAACATAACCTAAAAATTCAAAATCAAATTGTTTTTCTTCGCCTGTTGGTAATTTGAACCAACTTATATCTTGTACATATGTTTAAAATTGAAACAAAAATAGTTTTTCAAGTGTTCAGCATTCAAATAAAAATTTGTTTAGTGAAAATTGGTTTTATCAGCATTATAGGTGTTAATATTTTGGGCAAACTTACAAAACGTTTAAGTTAATTAATCTAGCGTTATTTCTTCTAAAAATGTCTACCAGTAAAAATGTTAATGATATTGTATGGCGGTTGTTAATATATGCTGTAAAAAATACTCAAAATTTCCTCACATTCAATTATTTTTTCTGAAAAATTCCATTAAGAAATTAATAATAGAAAACCCGAACTATCAGTCTGATTTTTCAAAATTGTTTCACCAGATTTTGGTCAAATTTAATTTTACAATAAACTCTAAGGTAAAGTTATGTAACTTAACTCACTTTATCAAATTAAAAAGAAAAATGTGGTAATATAGGGACTAGACTTGCCGACAAAAGCCAAAATTTAAAAAAAATTGAAATATTTAGTGTTCATATTGGTCCAATTATATTAATTCTAAAATGAAATTATACACAATTGATATTAAAGCAAATGGACGCATATACAAATATAAAATATTAATTTTGTACAATATATCTAACTGTTAATGCTCCAATCACTGTTACGGCTGGGATGGGCATTTTCTTAAATAATTTAAATATCTATTAATGAACTTACTTATGTAATTAGGATTATGACCTATTCTTCCCGTCAGTGATCTATCCACTCACCTCGTAAAGGCTACCGACGTTTCGAAACTCTATCGTTTCATCTTCAGATCGTGATACAAAATGTTAAATCCCTCTGTCGAGATCGTCACAAAGTCAAACAAAACATTAAATACATACATCACAAACACTGAGCACAATTACACGATTAAAATATTCCGTAGTCCAGAATGTAACGACGTACGAGTCGCGCGTGACGTTTGGCCAAGCCGAATTTCATCGTACATATTTTAAAAGTGTAATTGTGCTCAGTGTTTGCGATGTATGGTTTTAATGTTTTTTGACTTTGTGACGACCTCGACAGAGGGATTTAACATTTTGTATCACGGCCTGAAGATGAAACGATAGCCTTTCGAAACCGTGGTAGCCTATACGAGGTGAGTGGACAGACCACTGACGGGAAGAATAGGTCATAATCCTAATTACTTAAATATGTGGTCCGGTGGCTATGTTACAATAATGAAACTTATTTATGTACAATGGGCAGAATGTAAATGATTTAAGTAATTTTGTGGTAGATGGGCATAGTGTCAATATAATTTAAATACTTACCATTAAACGTACTATACAAAAATTTAAAGAAATATTAAACGTAAAAAAAGTTATTAAACATGAGTGGGTTTTGAACTCGCGTCCTTTAGTTTCATAAGCAGAAATCACAGCGCTGAGCCACGGATACACGTGATCAAAGTCATTAAAATCAATAATCATATTATTTTTTTTAATATTTGCTTTCTAAGTTTATTATTTCCTAATATTAGTTTAATAATTAATTTATTAAGTATCGTGAAGCTATTGTAACAACTAAAAACAATGTTTCAGTATTCCACAAACATGAATAGGCTTAGAAACGTATTAGCGTTATTGTAAGGCAGATTATTATACTGAACATATTCCACAAACATGAATCAGGCTTAGAAACGTATTACAACTTCAGTATTCGCACATACAAAAATAAAATAAAAAATATCAGCCTACGTTAATTAAACGCATTAATTTAGTAAAAAATGAAAGAAATTTATACGAGGTGGAGCTAGAAAATTATAAATAGGACGAGCCATATTATTGGTGACCAGTATAGATATAGTTTTTGAAGATGGAGGTTTTCCGAAACGCGTCAACGAAAGTATAATTGACGAAGCTAGGTAAGGCAGATTATTATACTGAACATAGAAATTTATAACTTATAAAAACCTTTATTATGCATATTTTATTATAATTGTTCAGTCAATTTTCATTTGAAATAAACACCACACTGTTTATGTTATTCAGACTAAATAAGTACAATAACATTTTTGTTTGGCCAGAAATTAACCACTCGGAATAACACTCACTTGGCAACGATTTAAAATAAAACAAGGTAACAGTACAGTGTAGACTGCCTCGTTTATGCCAAGTTTTAGAAAAGAACAGAAAACAATAACTCAATACTTATCTGTCATGCTCTAGGCTCCGGGGTTTGGCAGACAAACAACCGTTGAGGCCAAATTAATTGCCATTTAGTGGACACTGCTTGCCTTGGCAGACTTCAGACTTCATGCCAAACTGCGAACATTTATCCGTTAAATGCAATCACAAATTGAGGTTAGATTAAAGAGCAATGAATGACAGAACGTAATTTTGTGTCGTCATTACGGCTAAGAAGCAGGGAAAATAAACACAGCACTGCCATGTTCCCCACTCGCAGCTGTGTTGGCACGTGTTGGAGGCGAATCAAAAGTAAAAGTGATAAATATTTTAGTATAAAAGAATTTTTTCAGTTTACAGTGAAAATATGAAAATGAATACTGCATGTAATGAAATTTTTTTATTTTCATCTAAAACGTTTTAACGTGTTTATATTGATATATAACAGTATATTTTGCGCGTCGCAAGTCTCATATTAAATTATTTATAATTAAAAATTTCTGCGTTTTCGCCGGGAACGGACCCGGGGACATTGCGCGTGTTTTGTATATTTCGTAAAGATCAGCTGATTTCATTGAACAGCGGATAAGCTATTTAAGGGTGTTTAAGGGTGTTAAATTTTGTGTGTGTTATTTTAAGGCGAAAAGCACATTAAGGCTATTATCGCCTCCCTAAATGTAAGTGTGAGTGTAATGTGTTAAAGTAGCAAGTGTAGTGTAAGTGTAAGTGTGTGTTAGACTCGGGTACCGCGAGGGACGTCTAAATCCTCTCAATAGGTGCAACTAGTCTGCACCCCCTGCCAAGGTTGTTAAAAACTAGCTATGTTAATATGTCGTGTTTTCGAACAAAAATTCACCATCTTCTTTAAATAAATTTTAAAATATAAAATGCTAATTTATGTCGAATTTAACGCTGATTATGGTGGTTTTTAATTTTCAAAAAAAATACGTAAGCGTTTACAAAATTACACAGATTAAATATTTGTGTTGATTTTGTTAAACATTTATTTGAATGATCGCCATTTTGGAACGTTCGAACGAATTTTTACTGGTAAAGAATTTGTAAAAGTTATACTACTAGTTTGATAGTAGAATATACCATATCTGCCCGTCTACTTCAGACTTGAAACGAATTGAAGACACAGATCGGTTTGGTACGATGTTCTAGCAATGTTTGGTTTCTTCCAGTCCTGGAGAACAGATGTAGGCCTAAACAGAACTTTACACTTTTGCTTGTGCTAGGCGCAAACGGTGCTCATTTCATGGTCCCGGGTCCGGCTGGCACTTGTAACATAAACTGACAAATCATAACGTTATAACTGGCTGGCCCGATAACTCACCCAGAAAAAAATCACTGAATGTTTTGACATATTTTTTCAAACATGACATATTATTTGAGTTTTTTAAATTACTTTCCTGCAATCGTAAATTTCTTTCTTTATTTATTTGTTACAGTGGTTTTAGTTACAGATTTCTATGTCAGACCAAAATTTGTCCGAAATATTGATTAGATATTTGAGAAATTGGGGCTGTCGGATTTTCGTTTCTTGTCGTTAGTTGAAACTGGAATTCGATGAGACCAAGTCTATGTTTAGACCAATCAAAATGAAACCGTGATAGCTCTAAGAAACATCCCACAATGTATAACCTTTTTTCATGTTTAAACAACTCCTAGATAGTCCTTACGGTCGTAATATGCCTACACTTTGTGACCTCACTTTTGAGCAGTATCTATCCAACTTTTTACACTGTAGAAAAGTGCACGATCAGAAAAATGTCTATTCCAAAACTACTTTTTACTACACACTATAATAAGCCAAGTGAGTCCGGAATGTAACGACGTATGAGTCGCGTGTGTAGCTTGGCCAAGCCGAATTTCATAATGAATATTTTAAATGTGTAATTGTGCTTAGTGTTTGTGATGTATGTTTTAATGTTTTGTTTGACTTTGTGACGACCTCGACAGAGGGATTTAACATTTTGTATGGCCTGAAGATGAAACTATAGAGTTTCGAAACCGCGGTAGCTTTTATGAGGTGAGTTGATAGACCACTGACGGGAAGAATAGGTATATAATCCTAATCATTTACAATAAGCCAATTAGAATTTTCAGTTAACCGCATAACTTTATCTTCATTCGATATTTTGTTCACCCAAAAGAGTAAAAATCGATAATTGATGCACGCAAAACAAAATAAAAATATTTCCATTCATTAATACACCAGGGTTTCCCACTTCCAAATACTACCGGCATGCGTCACTTCTATTCTAGATCTTTCAGCAGCTGAGTCGAGACATTTATTTTTGGCTTTCAAATTCACAATGACGCTTCTTCTAAATTTTTGGCACAAAAACTTAGATTTACTTGAAAATAAACTAGGAAATATGGCAACTCGACGTCAGGTGCGAAACACCTGTATTTTAATTTAATACGCCTTGTGGTGGTTGTATTACAATGAAATCAGTAACTTTTCTTTTATAAAAATAGATTAAGTAAATGTATTTCTTATAGCTAATAATGTTTTATAATATTCACTGAAATAAACAAATAAACATGAGTGTTTCAACCGTTCGTGAGAAATATAAAATAATTTTACTTTCTTACTATATTTAATTTGTAATGAAGGACATTCTCTTCAAATTAGGTAGTTTAATTTAACGATATTATTGTTTAATTGTTTTTGGATGATTATTGTTTAATTATGCGTGATGTAATTATTGTTTAACTGTTGTTGCTGGTTTTTTTGTTGTTGTTTAATTATGCGTGACGTAATTATCGTTGATTATGATTATTGTTTAATTATGCGTGACGTAATTATTGTTTGTGTATGATTATTGTTTAATTATGCGTGACGTAATTATTGTTGGTTATGATTATTGTTTAATTAGACGTGCCATAATTGTTGTTGGTTATGATTCTTGTTTAATTATGCGTGACGTAATTATTGTTGGTGCATGGTTATTGTTTAATTATGCGTGACGTAATTATTGTTGATTATGATTATTGTTTAATTATACGTGATGTAATTATTATTGAAACACTATAATGACGTGTCAAAATTTTAAAATCGCTTTCTCAATAAACAGTTCTATTTAATACTGTCGGCTACAGATCTGAAGAAAATAATTTATCACCGACTCTCTCCTTTTTATCTTTCGCGCAGTAAATATATGATTATAAAAAAAGTATTTCCGTTGCAACCTTCCGCTCAGGAAAACCTCTGCCAACATGGCAACGGGCATGAATCACTACAGACAGTATGTGGGAGGAAGATGCCGGAAGTGTAGGATCCGGAAATGACGATCAAACTTGCGTTGTCTCACGGCTTGAGAAATAATTATAATTAACACTTGACAGATTTGGTTCAAGTTCGTTGCGCCCGCTACAAGATGTATAGGCAATATGTGCAGCACGTCTTTGTGGGGATATTTCCCATGTGATTTATCCCACATGTAACATGTTTATTTATGCCAACTTGATTTAAACTTTGTGCAAAGATCGAATTCAGTAATCGCTCGTTTTTATGAAAAATACATTCAACTATAAAATGCCAATTAAAATATTTAATAAAATCATAATTTTTTATTCCTTTTTTTAAAAAAATCTCACTCAAGAATCGTAATCAGCGTTTAAATTTTGATAAATTAGCATTTCAATTTATGAACGGTGTTCAGGGTCGTTTTCATATTTTCAATGTAATGCTAATATATACAGTTTTAAATGTTGATTATTAATTTTTAATCATATTGTTAGAATTGTGGGTCAAAATAAATTATTGTTTTAAATTCGCTTCTATCACGTTAGCTATGATTGTTTGATGAACTGGTCGAATACTACACAATGCAAATACATTGTGAATTCAAGTAGTGAACAACCTAAAAGAACTAATAAGCATAAAAGAATTATATTTGTAAAACCGCTATATTAAATATCTGAAAGTTAATTTAGCACAGAATATGGATCTTTGATCTTTCTAATCGTATGATTACTAAGTAATCGATATTAGTATTCGATACCTGGATGTATTAGAAAGTAATCACTTGAAAAATGTCTTTGACGTGTGAAGATTGCTAGCGACACTAACCCTACCTATGAGGGAAACGATGAACTATTACTAATGCAAGGGTGTATTAAAAAAGTAGAATTTTTAAAGAAAAAATTTTCATCAGGACCAAGCCGAAAGACACCTACTTTTCAAATTTGTTGGCACAATCTAAATTGCCAAAAGTTCTAATTTTGGTTCCTTATTATTATTATTGTTAAAAGGGAAATTATTAATTTTGAATTAGAGAATGAAAAACGTGTTTAACATTTTAAATGTTTGTTTTTTTTATTTTGGTCAAGTTGTGCATAATACAAACATTTTTGGTCGGTGATTAATTTATTTTTAACATATTATGTTGTGCACTCTATGTTATAAATGCCACAGAAGCGATCGTTTCGCTTAGAGTATCCGGCAGGTCCTTAAATACAGGAGGACTGTTATTCTTTTTATATTCTTCTTCTTTTCTGCTTGGATTATTGTCACTATGTTGAGTATAATGATCTGCCTTCCCTAAGCTTCGTCAATTCTACTTTTGTTGACGCGTTTCGGAGAACCTCCATCTTCAAAAACTATATCTGTACTCTTTTTTTATAGTTTTATATCTATAGGAGTATAGATATAGTTTTTGAAGATGGAGGTTCTCCGAAACGCGTCAACAAAAGTAGAATTGACGAAGCTAGGGAAGGCAGATCATTATACTCAAGATTGGACTGTTATTTGTTACACAATATCACATATTGTCAAAAGTATACTTCTTACAATTACACCCATATATTTGTCAATGACAAGTGTAATATAACTTGTCTGTGACTGAAATATTATTAACGTTCAAATACTTGCCTGCAAAAATGGTTCTACGTAATTGTACATTTTTTTTAATTCGTTTCCGTCAAATATAAGTAAGTCGTGATTATGTCTACCTCGCAAATATCGAATTTCAGATAAATAAATATACATTTATTGAACAAATATACACATAGTGCGACAGTATACATTTTGTTTAATTTTGATTTAAACTTGGCGCAAAAATCGATTTTTAAAGCGGCTTGAACAGATTCGTTAACCTGCAAAATCCGTTTAACAGTTTCAAAATGGCGACCATTCGAAATCTTTAAGAAATCACAATTGTTTTATACATTTTTTAAAAAATTACATCGTAATCAGCTTTAAAATCTGCATAAATTGTTTTCGTGATTTCAATTTAATTTGAATGTTTAGAATGCTAATATATGCATATTTTAATGCTGGTTACGATAATGAACTGAGATTTTTAAAAAAATTATTGTTTGATATTCGCTCCTATTTTTTTATTTTATGGAAAAAGTTAGAAAAAATATTTTGTACAGAAAATTAGTTCACATCCAGAACAAAATTACAAGGTTAATCTTTCATTTTTTTGTAAAAATTTTAAAAGTTTTTTAGTTATTAGAAATGCGCAGGTGTTCCATTTTGGGAGAGAGTAATAAACAAACATAATGTTTTTATTTTGTAAAAGATTTTGCTGTTTGCAAACTTCTGACTATCGGCTTTGTGTTTTCACTTGTTTAAATTTAACCTCAAACAAATTTCACAATTTACA
>CM040183.1:21097684-21112684 GCA_022606455.1 Callitettix versicolor | reverse complement strand
TTGTTTTACGATTATGGAAAAAATCAAACACTCGTTTCGTTAATCTATTAGAGTTCATTCTAAGAAGATAGCCGTAAAAATTTATTCTCCTTTTTCTCATAGTATCTGACAATTTTTCAATTTTCTTGTAGAGAGCTTCATTTCTTATATATACTACCTTATTATCCTGAAATTTTGTTCCTATAATTTTTCTTAAGATTTTCCTTTCCGTTATTTCAAGCTTTTCTATCTGGCCTATGCGATTCATGGTTAATGTTTCTGCTGCGTACATCCGGCTTGATCACTGTTTTATAATGTTTAATTTTGGACCCCCCTGAAAGGGATTTCTAATTGTATGTTTCTTTCGTCAATTGGAAGGCCAATTCAAGTTTGTTTTTCCTGGATTCCATTGCCTTGCCTTCATCTGCATTCCAACTAATCCATTCACCAAGATATTTGAACTCTTTTACAAATTTCTATTTTCTGTTCTTGGATTTTAAGGTATTTATTTTGGTATTTGTTGTTTGTCATGATTTTGGTCTTTTCAAAAGATATGTTTAGACCTATTTTAGCTGCTTGTTTCTTTAATTCAAGAATCTGCTCCCTTGCTTCCTCCATTGTTTCAGCAAACAAGGCCATATCATCTGCAAATGCAATACAGCTAATTCTGAGATTCTTCTTTTGTAACCCAATCCTATTCCACTTTTTATAGTTTTCTTCCATTCCTGACTACTTTCTCAAGTGCACAATTAAACAATAAAGGGGAGAGCCCATCCCCCTGCCTGACTCCCGTTTTTACTTCAAATGAATTCAATAGTTCACCCATAAATTTAACTTTCGAAACTGTATTTGTTATAGTTGCTTTTATGATATTAGTTGTTTTCTTATCCAAATTTAGTTCTTCTAGTACGGATATAAGAGATTCTCTATCAATGGAATCGTAGGCCTTTTTAAAATCAATAAAAGTAATTACATACGTTTTAGCTCTTACTTTTTGGTATGCCATAATGTTTTTAAGATTAAGTGTTTCATTTAAAACATTTTTATATATGTTTCAAGTAATTTGTACACAACTGAGCATTGTTTATGTACCATTATAGTCTTTTTATAAATTAAAAACCGTTCTTAACAAAGTAATATGTATTTTTTAAAGAATTTCCTTATTTTTCTTCTTCTTCATCATCTTCATCTTCTTCTTCTCCTCCTCCTCCTCCTTGTGCTGCCATCTTCTTACTGAAGGTTGGAGATAATTCTGGCTATTTGTATTGCAGAGACTGCTATTCCGAATGATTTGGCTTCAGATTGACCTCTCCTTTCTAACGAGATCAAATTGAACCACTTTATTCTTACTAAAACCAATAGTATTTTTAGATTCCTTTTCCACCACGTGGTAAAACAGAGACAGGTGGCACGAAAATAGTATTGATGAACAGTGGGAAGGGGACAGGTGGAAAGTAACCTTTATGGATTACAGCCAGTTAGATTTGGCACCCACCGATAGTTTCATATGTCAAAGGGTGGTATTATACAGTACCTCTAAATGAGCCTGGCACCATTGAATTATAACCTTTATGAGAAATGTTGGCGCTCGCTACTGGTGGCATCTTGCGACGAAGTATTCAACTACAGTTAAGCAGATAATAGTACTATTTTTTTCAAACGTCTCCACTTCCTGTCCTTGTAGTTTGCAGCGTTCGTAGCGGCAGATAGTCCAATTACTTGGACTTTAGCCGCTAATATCGAGCACACTTTTTATAAATGGTGACTGTACTTCTAGCATATTTATATTCAATGCCGATACTCAGTACCGCGACAGTGAAGGCAACAATTCTAGGCATGTGGTATTTCAGGAATGATTAATTACGCCAAGTGATGTTAAGCCAAGAGTTAAATAGAAATAAATACAATAAACAATGTTATAAAAATGTTTTAGCCTGTAATTTGTATCACTAGATTCGTGGTTGATTCTACTAGTATCGGTTTTCCGGTATTAGTGAAATGAAACAATTCAAACCAGTATGAAACTATTATTTTCACACAGATAAAACTGAAAAAAGTATAAATAAATTTTACTTTTTACGCAGCCAAAATAAACCTTGCGTTCAATCTATGAGTTAACAAATCAATCTATGGATTACGTAACTTTAGCGCCTAAATTAAAAAATTATGACAATTAGAATTGTATTAATTTTAAAAACATTTAATTTTCAAAACTGACAAAGCATGTCTTGTCCGTTAAGTGTTGATTAGGTTTGAATGGGTATCCTTTTTTTTTGTGGTTTGTGGATTTACTAAGACTTTTTTTAAGATTTTTTTATTGTTCAGAAAATCAGCGTTCATCTTTTTCCCTGCCGTGCTTTTAATTTTAGTATGTTAACATTGACCTAGGCATGGCTTTTGTTCTAGTTTTTAAGTTATGTTTTAGGTTAGGTTTTTAAGAAAGCGACTCGATTCAAACTAGTCGAATGCGATACTTATAAACATTTGTTCAGATGACAAATGTTCAACTAGGCCTAAAAAGTAACCCTAAAAATATGACCCAATAAAATGAATGAAAGTATGAATAAATAGTAATAATTTTAAAAAACTTTATTAACAAAACTTTCGCAAATATTCATTGTTTTTGAACCAATGATTGTATTATTGTATTGTATGATTGTATTGGATTGTATTAGCTACTTAAACACGTGTTTGAATTAAGAAATATGGCGTCCATTGATTTTTCAGAAATTAGTGGAAGTACTGAACGGACCTGAAACAGTTGTGTTAAATAAAGCTCCAAAGTTAAGAACCAAACAGGTGGGGCGGTTGGAACTTTGCCAAGGTGCTAAGGCTATAAACAGTAGGCCAACATTAACTCTGCTACCACTCACTCGCTACGGTGTTTGTTAGTTTTCAAAAGTTTCAATTAAAGTTGGACCCCGATACTGCTTAAATCTGGAAAATAGAAATCATAAATTTTAGGTTAAATATTTTACCGTGGACTGGGTAAATATAAAACTTCTTCCCTAGTATTTTCCCCTTAATTCCCTTAATCGATTTTAGACATGCGTTAGACCTCTCTGACGCTGACGTGATAGAAGCGCATTACATCACGTAACGCACATTTCAACCGCGGCCACATAAAATCTTTAAAATGTCTTGACGTTTTTATTTTTAGCTTTTTTGAAAATATGACTCCACCGTTGTAGTCAGTGCAGTAAAATAAAATTTTCAAATTTCATTTAAGATTTGTAAATTTGAACGCTAAGTAAAAGTATGGACTTAGATTTTTTTAGACTTTAGGATAAATAAACTAGGCTATTTATTTATTTATTGAAGACTAAAATATTGAAAAATATACAAAAACCAACAGAAAAGCTTCAAGTGGGAGAACAATACATTGAGATAGTCAAAGAATTCAAATATATTGGGGAATGGATCAGCTGGAACGCCCTAGAGAAAAAAGCTATGGAATCTAGGAGAAATAAAGTTGAATTAGCCTTCCAACTTACCAAGGACACATACAACAAGAAGTCCCTCTCCTGGAATACAAAGATAAGGCATTATTATACTGTAATTAAACCTTATATGCAGCTGAAACATTATCTCTCACAACCCAGGGCCCACTTGAAAGGCTGGAGATCAAAAAAGAAAGATATTACGAAAAATCTTAGGCCCCAAATTCCGTAACAACCAATTACTCCACATCAGTAATGAAACTCTTTACCAAAAAACTGAAACACTATCAGACACAATAAGAAAAAGGAGAATTGATTTTTATGGGCACATCCTCCGAATGAACAAAAATAGACTAATCAAAAAAAATATTTGACTACTTTTAGAAGTGGCAGTAGAAGAACCAAACCACTTTGGTTTAGAGAAACGGAGAAAGACACAACAGAACTGCAGATCACTGACACTATGCTCATGGACAGAACAGCCAAAACAATAACCAAGGACAAGAAGCGAAGGTTCCAAGGCAAAGTCAAATCCAAGAGAACGATCCAAATCTCTGACGAAGAAAGAAAAGCAAGATCACAACGTATGAAGCAATACTGGGCTACGAGAAAGGCACAGAACATTAAAAAGTGATTGATGTACCCCAAAGTTGGGTGAAACAAATAGAGAGAAGAAACTAGGCTATAATTTGTATGGTGTGTATGCTTTATTTTTATATATTAGGGTAAAATTCAAAAACGCTCTGAAATTAAAATGTTTCAATTTTTATTGTGTTTACTTTTACTGCCTTTATTAACTAGCCTTTTCAACTGCCTTTTATTATATTTATTTTCTACTGACAAAACTGCATTGATGCAACTGCATTTTATTACCGTTTTTTGCAATCCTCATTTTCTACAACCTTTAATTAGTTACTTATTACAGTCAAATGTTTTGGTTTATTTTCTGTTTTATTGGATTGATTTTCTTTGATTAGGTTTCTCATTAATAAAAACTGTATAAATAACTGATCAGATAATATTGCTAAAAACCTAAAACGTAAATCAACTGTAATAACAATAAGTCAGCTGACGTATTAATACTGACTTCAATCAAACATATGTTTATTGCACGAACTAACCTGAATTTATTAGAATTGAAAATAAAGACATTTTTCCTTTTATTTTTGAAATGAGCATAAAAAACTCCTAAATGATACTTTACAACTAAAATGGGTAAAAATTCATATTAATAACTCTATTAAATATTAATAGTTACAAATATTTATAAAATGTTAACAAAAATTATAAAAGAAAAAACCCCATGATTTCTCTTCCTTAATTTAACCCCAGTTTTGCAATATTTGTCGTTGAAAACATTATTTTGCTTTCCTTTTAGTGTCCTGAACCATCTTAACTACCAAATCGCATTGTCAACGAGACATGCAACATATAATTGCTTACGACAAATATAATTAATCAATAACATATTTCAGTTCTTGCATTTAACTCCTAACATTAGATTTCTTTCTGTAGACAGCAGTCCTGAACGCAGAGTCAGCGAAGCAGAGCAGGATCTAAGTTCGGACAGTGGAGGTGGCGGTCAGTCAGCAATTCCTGAAGGAGGCGTCAGTTCTTCCGACTGTCCCGATGACCTTTACAACTTGACGCAACTCGCTGAAGTCAGCTTGGCAGCTGCAGCAGGTCATATATTTAGAACAAAAGATGGAACTTTGGAACATTTAAGAACGGTGCAAAATGTCCAAGAGCCTGGTACTGGAGAAGTTCCGATACAGGAGCCAGATGTAAGTGACGTAACAGTGTCTTAGTTGTTACAAAAAAAATAAGCATTTGAAACTAAAAGTGTGTGTGTGTGGCTTACAAGACTGAACTAACTTAAATTTAAATTTGGTTTGTAAAAGTCAGTAAATAATACTAAAAATTTTATATCTAATACATGGATACAGAATTCCGTAAAAAAGCAGACAAGAGTAACAAAGTATCCATTGATGCAACTGTACTTTCTGCTTGGGAATGTTGAGTGAAAACATATCCATGATCTACCAGAGGGTCTAGAGGCACGCTCCCGGAAAATAATTAGCAATGTTTTTTATTTTCATTATTGCAACATAGCCACCGGACCACATATTTAAGTAATTAGGATTATGACCTATTCTTCCCGTCAGTGGTCTATCCACTCACCTCGTAAAGGCTACCGCGGTTTCGAAACTCTATCGTTTCATCTTCAGGCCGTGATACAAAATGTTAAATCCCACTGTCGAAGTCGTCACAAAATTAAACAAATAAAAAATAATATGATTATTGATTTTAATGACTTTGATCGCGTGTATCCGTGGCTCAGCGCTGTGATTTCTGCTTATGAAACTAAAGGACGTGAGTTCAAAACCCATTCATGAATAATAACTTTTTTTTACATTTAATATTTCTTTAAATTTTGTATAAATAAGTTCAATGGTAAGTATTTAAATTATAATGACACATGCCCATCTACCACAAAATTACTTAAATCATTTACATTCTGCCCATTGTACATAAATAAGTTTCATTATTGTAACATAGCCACCGGACCACATATTTGAGTAATTAGGATTATGACCCTTCCCGTCAGTGGTCTATCCACTCACCTCGTATAGGCTACCACGGTTTCGAAAGTCTATCGTTTCATCTTCAGGCCGTGATACAAAATGTTAAATCCCTCTGTCGAGGTCGTCACAAAGTCGAACAAAACATTAAAACCATACATCGTAAACACTGAGCACAATTATACGAGTACGATTAAAATATGTACGATGAAATTTGGTTTGGCCAAACGATACGTGCGACTCGTACGTCGTTACATTCCGGACTCTAATGTTTTTTATATGATGAATTGTCCTTTATTAGAATAAAACGTACAAAAATCTGTACTAAAGAGACCAAAAAACTGAAAGGGATGAACAGCTGATGAACAGTGCTCGCGACCGCCTCACTGTAGCTATGAGAATCGACACGCGGCACTTCTAACACAAATATACCACGGCTTCTTAGATTTTGTATATGCACGGTTAGTGTAACTATACAGCAAAAATATACAGTAAAATTAAAACTAAGTATTTCAAACATTATGGATAATATTTATTATAAAACGGAAATAATAAAATTATTACTTTCACATGTTTATCAGCAACATTTTCAAAAACTAGAACTTAAGAAAAACAGTAGACCTTGCAGTAATTCTTAATTAACATACAGAGCGCTCCACGTGTTCGTAACTTTTCGCAAATTTAACCGGTAACCGTAATACGAAAAATGTAACTGGAACAACTTTATTACAAATTGCTCTTTCTTCTTGAAGCGGTCAAAATTACGATAGGTTTAACCGTTCAGCCAGTATTACAGAAAATAAGCAACTAACTCTCAGCGTTCAATCAGAGCCCGCCATTTTGAAACGGAAGTGAACTGGAAAAACGTTTTACACATTTTCGGGCCTTATACAAGGTATTTCCGTACTAAATTTCAAAACAATCGGTCAATGTGTTTGGCCAAAACTGCGTAACAAACACACAAACAAAACGCGGAATGGTAGAGTTGAAACAGAGACCACGCTTCTGATTTAACGATCATTTTTTACCAAACGCATTGTCCGATTGTTTTGAAATTTTGCACGAAGACACCTTGTACAAATACGTACGTATATGTAAAATATTTCCCCATTCACTTCCGTTTCGACATTCTAATAACAAACCTTCAATCCAGAGCCAGTCATGCTCCTTTCATCTCAATTAATTTGTCGAACTTCAGTAATACCAGAACATTTCCAATCCGATATACCTTTGTGCACTTACACACAACCGTGGCTTCATGTTCGTTTCTTCATAATTTGTGCTTTTTCACTCCCACAATACTTACACCTAAGAGCTACATCATGTATTCTATTTTTATTTTACATATTTTATCTCTACCGTATAGTTTTTCTGTTAACAAAGTATGTTTAACTTGGTTTACTAAACTTTATTTATTTTTTTTTTATTTATTCAATACTACAACTAAGTACAACTTATCCAGTAGTTACAATTGCAAATATGTCACTGTCACAGTATTAGTTAGAAATCATTCCTATGAGTGACTCCGAACACTGCACCAGGTCTTCTGGTCTTGTCCTCTTCAGTCTCTGCTCCACATTCCTGCTCGCAATCATCTTCCGTACTGCGGTATTTTTTTTTTTTAAGCAAAAAGCACATTGAGGCCTCCCTAAATGTAAGTGTAAGTTTAAAGTGTTAAAATTGTAAGTGTAGTGTTGAAAGCGTAAGTGTGTTTTTTTTTTTTTTTTTTTTTTTTTTTTAACGTCTGACTATTGTGCACACTTGGGCTAATGCAGACGATGGGATGATTTATAGCGTATGAAAATGCCAAGCCCTGGCCGGGAATCGAACCCGGGTCCTCGGGGTGAAAGCCCAGTACGCTATCAACTAGGCCACAGAGGCGGCAAGTGTGTGTTAGCTCGGGTACTGCGAGGGACGTCTAAATCCTCTCAATTGGTGCAGCTAGTCTGCACCCCCTGCGGTGTAATACTGCGGTGTTATAATGATTGTGAAGCCTACGTTCATTCTTCACAGCTATGGATCGTAGCACTTCGTTTATTGTGTCCATCGTAAAGTCTTTATGGATATTATCATTCTTAACACACCATGGTGCACCAGCAATCCCGCGCAGTACTTCATTTTGAAAAGATTGTGTTGTATTAAGGTTAGTTTTCTTGGTTGCAACCCGTACGTCCAGACTGGTCTCAAAACCTGCTTGTATAAGAGCAGTTTGTTTGACAAATCTAGTTCAGACTGACGCCCTAGTAGCCAATACATTTGTCTATATTTCAAATTTAATTGACGTTTTGGCGTCTAAAGACTTTCCCAAGTATTTTGCCTCCAGTTTAGAAGGAATCACTTGTGTTTAAATATACGGGTGCATTTATTATAGTCATATTTGTAAAATTAGCGTGAGTAGATTTGGTTTCATTCAGCTTGATGTTTGTATTTACTAAATAATAAAGGAAATCCTCTTGATGATCACTTCATTTTTCAGACTCACTGCAGAGAAGGAGACGCCCATTCCTGCACGGACTGCGGGAAGCGGTACAGCACATCCAGCAATCTTGCACGGCACCGCCAAACTCACAGATCCTTAGCTGACAAAAAGGCTCGACGTTGCCCGCATTGCGACAAAGTGTACGTGTCTATGCCCGCGTTTTCGATGCACGTCCGCACTCACAGTCAAGGATGCAAGTGCAACTTTTGCGGCAAATGTTTTTCTCGTCCTTGGCTTCTTCAAGGTCATATCAGAACTCATACCGGTAAGAGACACATTTTAGTTTATTTTGCTTCATACGAGGGTGGTCTGATAAGTTTCCGACCTCAACATGAAGATAGCAGCACTAGTCGGTGGCAGCACTCGAATTTCGTTGTTCATCTGTTGACAGTTACTCACCAAAGTTTCAGCCATTTTGGACGCGCAGTTGTTATGTAACAGTCGTTTGAGTGAGTTGATGTGAGTATTTTTATGAAAATGGACAAAATCGAGTATCGAGCTGTCATTAAATATTTGTTTTTGAAAGGCAATACGCCTACGCAAATCAAAGATGAGTTGGATTCTGTGTATGGGGACTCTGCAACATCATTTACCACAGTGAAATTTTGGGCAGCTGAATTTAAACGTGGCCGTAAGAGCTTGGGAGACGATGAACGTTCGGGACGTCCAAAAACTGCAACTACCGACGAAAACATCGCCAAAGTTCACCAAATAGTGCTAGATGACCGCCGAATTAAAGTGAGAGAGATAGCAGACGTTATGAACATGTCAAAAGAACGTGTTTGTCACATATTAAATCAACATTTAGACATGAGAAAGCTGTCCGCGCGTTGGGTGCCGCGTTTGCTCACATTAGACCAAAAACGTGTTCGAATTAACATTTCCAATGCTCTGTTGGCGCAGTTTAGACGCAATAAATCCCAGTTTTGGAGCCGATTAATTACTGTAGATGGAACTTGGATACACTATTATACGCCCGAAACAAAAATACAGTCCAAACAGTGTACTGCAAAGAGAGAACCGGCTCCAAAAAAAACAAACACTGTTTTTTCGGCTGGGAAAGTGATGGCCATTGTTTTTTGGGATAGTCATGGAGTTATTTCAATCGACTATCTTCAAAAAGGAAACAACCATTACAGGAGCATACTACGCATCATTACTTGACAAGCTAAAGTCAGAACTTGCGGGAAAACGGCCACATTTGCAGAAAAAGAAAATCCGGTTTCACCAAGACAACGCACCGTCTCACACCTCAGCGGTTGCCATGGTGAAAATCCACGAATTACGGTTTGAACTGCTTGACCATCCGCTTTACTCACCAGATCTAGCTCCAAACGACTTCTTTTTGTTCACTCATCTAAAAATTGCGCTCGTAGGACAGAGATTTTCGTCAAATGAAGAGGCAATCACCTTCGTGAACAATTATTTTGCAGAGAAAAAGGCCGAGTGCTATTTGGACGGGTTACAGAGATGGGAGCATCGCTGGGAGAAGTGTGTAGAGGTACAAGGAGACTATGTTGAAAATTATTTTAAAAAATTATGAAAAAATGTCTTGTATCTTTGTTAGGTCGGAAACTTTTCAGACCACCCTCATATTTCGGGCGAGCAAGTAGCTCACCAACATAAGAATTAATGTTTATAAACTATATTATATCTCTAATCTTACGCCCTTAGTTATCGTACGCCTTAGAATGCACTCATAAATTCAAAATTAGAATTGCTAAGTGTATTCAATTTGGCAATCAACTTAAAATCTTTGAGAAAATTGAATAATATTGTAGTAAAATACTGTTTAAAACTCGAATACAACAGCGCTTCTGTGGGATTAAAACACACTAGCTGAGTTAATTAAAGAAAAGAAAGATTGCAGGATGTTTTCTTTTTGCAACTCTTGAAAATTCAACGTCCTACAATGGCATACAACAATACTGAATTTTCCTTTCATCGTCCGTTGTAACGGATACAAGTTGGTTTCATTATTGCAACATAGCCACTGGACCACATATTTAAGTAATTGGGATTATGATCTATTCTTCCGTCAATGGTCTGTCCACTTTCCTCGTAAGGGCTACCGCAGTTTCGAAACTATCGTTTCATCTTCAGGCCGTGATACAAAATGTTAAATACCTCTGTCGAGGTTAAACTAAATATTAAACAAAACATTAAAAACATACATCACAAACATTGAGCACGATTATACGATTAAAATATGTACGATGAAATTCGGTTTGGCCAAGCTACACGCGCGACTCTTACGTCGTTACATTCCGGACTGCGGAGTCTTCATCAGTTGTAGCGCGCCCGTCATTATTATCAGTTACGGTTTCATCGTACATATTTTAATCGTGTAATTGTGCTCAGTGTTTGTGACTATGTTTTTAATGTTTTATTTGACTGTTACACCTCGATAGAGGGATTTAACATTTTGTATCACGGCCTGAAGATGAAACGATAGTTCCGAAATCGCGGTAGCCTTTACGAGGTGAGTAGATAGACCACTGACGGAAAGAATAGGTCGTAATCCTAATTACAAGTTGGTTCTTCCGTTTCAAAAATTGCAATATTTCTTTCCAAACGCCACTATGGTTTTGAGTATGTAAACGTCTAAAATGTATATAAATATATTTTGATTGTTAACATTTGTATTTTATTTTTGTTTAGGTGAAAAGCCGTTTAAATGCCCAGTGTGCAACAAAGCTTTTGCAGACAAATCCAACCTGCGCGCGCATGTGCAGACGCATTCTAACACCAAGCCTCACATTTGTACAAGATGTGGAAAAGCGTTCGCCCTCAAGTCTTATCTGTACAAACATGAGGAATCGTCGTGTATGAGGGGTAAACAGACTCCGCCACCCTCACCCCCTCCTTGTGACCTTAGCTTCCGGACCCAACTCATGGGCTTGGCCATTGCCGTATGACGCCGATAGTGTCTCGTAAAATGTGTACGTTAACGGCATTTTAAGCGAATTTGTTTCTTAACGTATCGGTAAAAATTATTTTCTAAATATTATGACATTAAAAACAAACAAAAATTAAAAATGTTTTTGTTTACCGATTATTTAGTGAATGCAAATTCTCTTAAGTACTTAGTGATTTTGTTTAGACTTTGAGGGACCATACGAAACTAACCAATATTTGTAAATTAGTTTTAGTGATGTAAACGTATGTATTCAAAGTAGTTATATACAGTGTTGATTTATTAAACAAACTGTACTTATTGTTTATTATGTATTGTTACATTACAGAACAGACAGACAGACAGACCAATATTTCTCACTCGGAAAATTTGGAAACGAATTATTATCAAAATCTCAAGACCGATTTTTTTTAGTATCACCTCCTGTATAATACATTCTTCGTATGATGTTAAAGTAAACACCCTAGCTTAAATAGATATTAGGAAGTATTCACGCTTTGCTTTTATTAAAATCTAAACACGTTTTAACATAAAGAAAACAGTAAATTATCATAACTCATTACTTTATTTTAAATTAATAGAGAAGAATAGACCTATCGAAAGTATAGATATGTAAATTGTAAATATAAGGCAGCTTATAAATAACTTCTATTATAAACATAATCAAATATGTGTGTCATTAAATGTATAGTAATTTTGTTTTTTTTAAGTTCAAATAAAATTTGTGTAAATTATTGTTTAATGTTTGTACAGTGAACTGTAAAAAACTAATTGGTGAAAGTTTTACTTTTTATTTTTCTTACGCAAAACAAGAAAATTTTCACGTAGAAATACTATTAGCCCTTCAAAAGTCTCAAACATAAACAATTTATTTGACCTATTCAGATACAAAAAGTGTAAAATTGAAGACCTTTAAAAGCCTAAATTAAAAAAAAATTGTATATTCAAGTGACGTGTTCGGATTCAGCAAAAAAAAATTTCGATATGTTTGTTACCTTAAAATGTTCTATTCAGATTCAAACAGAAAATTCCAAATTTTATAGTTTTTTGCCCTTTAAGGGCTCAAAATCCTAAGTTCTTCATGAGGTACATAGACAGACAGACAGAAAGGCAGGCAGACAGACACACACACACACACACACACACACACACACACACACACACACACACACACACACACACACACACACACACACACACACACACACACACACACACACACACACACACACACACACACACACACACACACACACACACACACACACACACACACACACACACACACACACACACACACACACACACACACACACACACACACACACACACACACACTAACTTTTGATAGTTGTTTTGAAATCGATCCTGAGTAGAAGTATTTTTAACGATTTTTAGAATTTTGGCAAGTAAAAATAGTATTACTACATCCTTGTCTGCGAAGAATATAATAACGTTATTCTTGCAAAAGCGAAAATGTCAATAAATTCCTTCAAGTAATACAAACTGTTTCCATAGAAACAGATATAACATTCACGTAAAGATTAACTTCACAGATATTTAATGTTAATTTTATTACGTAGATGTTTTTGTAGAAACAAGTTGTCAATTAAATTCCAACTTTTATTTTTTTCTTTATATTTTCCTTTCATGTTTTCATCATTAGCAAAAACGTTTTAATTTCGAAAAGCCGTATTTCAAAAACATAAATAATATTGTTGTTCATTATTGTACTAACACATTCTTAAAGATTAACAAGCACAGATTGAAATATCTGGAAATTATACAGATCACAGATCAAATTATACGGCTAAATAGTGCATAGTAAATTTATTAAAATATTCAAAAATTCTAAACCCACATTTCATACAAAAGTAAATGTGATAACGATTTTAATAAAATGGATTTTTTTATGAACTTCTTGATCTACGCGAAAGATATTTTGTTTAAACAATTGGGCATTTTAGTGTTTTTTATTTCACTTTTAGTTGTTTTCTCTTTATGTATGTTTGTATTTTATTATTTAGGTTTTGTTTATTTTTTTGGTGGACGAGTACTCTAGTCGTAACGTCAATTTATATTATTTTATTTTATATTTATTTGTGTTTTTTTTAATAAAATACATTTTTTAGACTTTTTAAAAATATTATTATAGTTACTAATGTGAATTCACACGTGCCTTATAGTATACGTAAATTACAATGTATATTACAAATTAGATATAGTGTTTATTTAAATTTTGTAAATATATTTATTTTTTAATATTAAACCATTTAGTATCCGTTGTGTGTATTATAGAAGCAATATTTTTTCCACTTTATTGATGTGTTTAATTGATGACCATTCATTCCTTGTAGTATAAACTAGAAATATTTTCTTAATTATGTTATATTTTAATTTCAATAATATTCGTAATATTAGTAGAAAAGCAATAATGATGTATGACAGAGAAAATCGTAATAATAATAAATTCCAAAAATGTTTGAGAACGTTTATTACCTCGTGATTTGGTGTTTTAATGATTTTTTGGTTCGAAAAAAGTGTTTGCCGATTTAAAAATTTAGTTTTTGAAGTCGTAATTGTTATCAATATTAAATTAAAACTTATTTTTCGAAAGACTTCCATTTCGAAATGTTGATATTACAACATTTTTGACAGAATTTAGTTTTAAATTCTGCTTTACGAATTGTGATCGAAATATTGATGGATTTTTCTGGCCTGCAGAGTAAAAAGCGTGTTTTTTCTTGGTTGCTTATATCAGGACGTGTAAAAACTGAAGATAAACTAATTTATCTATTTTAATAAAATTTAGCACATAAGAACCTTTTTTTAAATCTAAAAATATGTTTTTGAAGTTTTTTTTTCTTAAAATAGGATAATATTAAAATTGGCTTTAAAGATTTTTGTCAAATTTTTGATCAAAAATGTAGTTCATACATGTCTCAAAAACTTTTGAGCAGCTACATCTAAAATAATTCAGTTCGGCAGTAATAGAAAATATTACAAAAATAGGCTTAATTTCTCAAAATAGGTTGAGCATATTTTGATGAAATTTTAATCAAGTAAAGTCTGTGCAGGAAATTGAAATAAAATAGTTATATTTTAGTAAATTCGCCCAAAATATACCCTAACGGTAAACTAATTGTGATATAAACTATATCATAGTAAAAATAAATAAAAAGAAGGAAACCTTGAAACGGATTTAAAATAAAATAAAACTTCACAGTTGAGTTTAAAATACAGACAGTAAATTTATGCTCCATAACTCGGTTGATATAATAATATAAAGCTACTACGCATGCTTAAATATTTAAATTTATATTGGCCTGTTTGTCTTTAAATGAAGCAATTTCTTTCCGCTAAAGTAGTTTAAAATCTAATTATATAACCAATAAAGTCAGCTATAAACAATACCGTCTGTTTGAAATTATTATAAATAACTAAATGGTTGTGTTTTGGCGTTTCGAATTAATAAATTATTGCGAATGAAAACAGTTTGAATTTATCTGTTCTACAAATATAAAAGCATGGACGCAAGAGAAAATTAATTACGCTTTGGTGGTACTACTGGCATTAAATGTAATTGTCACTTAAACAGCTGAT
>CM040183.1:21092684-21095184 GCA_022606455.1 Callitettix versicolor | reverse complement strand
AACAGAGTCAAGCACTTCAAATATCTGGGAGAAGTTCTTGAACCCACAAGTGGCGAGAAGGCTGCGCAAAAGGTTCGGCTACTGAGAATGAAGAGGGCTCTTGGTATAACGCGTGATATCTACAATAAGAGATGTATGTCGACGCACACAAAAATCAGACACTACAACACAGTCATAAAACCGGAGGTATTATATGCAAGCGAGACGCTAGCACTCCACGCAAAAGCTACCATGGAGGGTATTTTGAAGGAAGAACGCAAAATCTTGAGGAAGATCCTTGGCCCGAGGTTAACAGAAGACGGATACAGGTTGCACTCGCGGAAGACCACAGAGAAGATATCGAAACTGGCAGCAGATATCAGAAGAAGGAGGCTTCGGTTCTATGGACACATCAGTAGACTCCCAACAACGAGACGTGCCAACAGAACCCTTAAGTATATACAAGGAGTCAAATCAACAACGTCGTGGATCGCACAAGTCAGAATAGACCTACATGACGCAGAAATAGACTCAACAGACGTTGAAGACAGGCACGCATACAGGAGAAAGATGCTCGGTTGGAAGGTCCCAGAGAATGAAATCCCAAAAATAGCAGGAGTGAAATGGACGGAGGAGCGGAAGAGGATCCATGGGGACAGGATGAGGGAGGTGTGGAGGATTAGAAGGAACAAGACATGAGTCGGAGTGCTTTGCGTGATCCAACAGGGTCTATACGCAAATAATAATAATAATATATATATATATATATATATATATATATATATATATATATATATATATATATATATCATATACAGTTCGATATAACTCGAAAACAAATAAACATAGTATAATGTTTAAAGCACTACTTATGGTAACATGCCACATCGATTGCGTTCTCACTAAAAAATGTTTAAGTTATTTTAGGACTTCCACTTGATTTGCTAAAGTAATGATTTTCACAAACATTTTTTATTTTATTACGCACTTTATAACTG
This sequence comes from Callitettix versicolor, assembly GCA_022606455.1. Taxonomy (NCBI): domain Eukaryota; kingdom Metazoa; phylum Arthropoda; class Insecta; order Hemiptera; family Cercopidae; genus Callitettix; species Callitettix versicolor. Next base: position 21,094,207 of record CM040183.1, on the reverse strand, counting down.
AATTAAGAGATATTCACCAACGGAAGATTAAATTTCTTACGATTAGTTACGATTTTAAGCACTTTTCAACGAAACTATATTGTGACGTCATTGCTGTTTACTTTGTACGGAACATGGTAAATTTACTACGCCAAGGTCACCCACTAAAGAACTGCTTATGCGCATTAACAGATAATACGTAACCTTGCTGCTTTTTATCTTGCTAGTTCTTGTAGTGAAAACTTCGTCAGAGCATGGCGGCCGTTATTTGTGAATTTTGTGATTTGCATCTTTTCTTCAGTTTAGGTTAGGATTTCGGTTGTGTTGTCGATTTTCTTATAAACCACGGCATTTTCAAAGATTCGTATTCGTGTACGAAATGCGGCAATACTTGTAAACTTAACAAGGAAAACATTAATGTTTCAATGCAACATGTTCTTATGTAATGTCCGTTTTAGTTTTTCACACACAACCGTGTTAGTCAGGTTCTTAAGTCTTTTTTAAAGGAAATTATTGTTTTCATTATTAATAACACGCATTTAATTAATCATTTTGAAAAACACGTTATGTACTTTTCGTAGTAGAAATTTTGAGGTTATGTTTGTATTTTATATTTCGTTCCAACTTCCCGTTGTTTCCGCACTTTTATATTTTGGATTAATAATATTGGACATATAATAAATCATTTTAGCAAAAAAATTACCAAAATTGATAAATCAAGTAAAAGTGCAGTATTACCAATTTTTAAAAGACTGTACTGAACTACAATAGTTCATAACAGTAAGCCTCCTCTTTAAACGACATATACATTATTTGTCTTAACCTTCATTAGTTGTTCTGGTCTGGTACAGCTGATTATAATCATATGTTCAGCCTAGCTACAGTTGATCGTATTAGGATTAAAACTAAGGAAAAAATTTTTTAACAAAGTATGTGTTTAATAAATATTCCCTTTCAAATATTAAACACTTAATGCTTCATTAACTAGATCTCTACATGTGATTCCAGTAATAGGTACGTTTGGCAGGACCGGGGTTTGGGAATCGTATCGGCCAGAGGGCAGAGCCCTGTAGTTTATATTATAAAGTCAGATAATTATTGAATATTAATATTCAGTAATTCGTATCTACACTGCTTTTAATACGATTTTATAACGCCTTCAAATTTGATGATACTACCAACATTACAGTGTTGTAGTGCAAATCATCATGTATGTATTTGGATGGTAGTAAAATCAGTTAAAAGTAAACATTTATTGCTCTAGAGAAATAATTATTAATTTTTGTAAGTAATAAAGAATATTTAGTTTCATACTAGGATATTTTCAAACAATATTAAAACAGACACAAGATCTCTTTTTAGAAAATAATTTACTATTCTTAAGAGTATGCACAGAAAAATGAACATCATTTTTCTGTGGTGTAAATAACCCTTTCTGAATTTTTCGCACAGTTGGTAACATTTATTTCCTATTTCCTAGCTTACATCATTCATTTTCTTTAAGTTACAAGTACGTTACACAACACAGAATTAAATAATGGTTT
>CM040183.1:21080184-21087684 GCA_022606455.1 Callitettix versicolor | reverse complement strand
GCCTCCAGGATATCGCACTCAAAGAGTAGGCCTATACGTGCTGCAGTTTAACACCCTGCAAATGATTCCGGATGATAAAGACCCGTAAATTTTGTTTGGATAATTATGAAATAAATTTGAGTTTTCAAATAAATAAAAAGGTCTTCAAAACCTTGTTCCTCACGTCTCTCTCTCTCTCTCTCTCTCTCTCTCTCTCTCTCTCTCTCTCTCTCTCTCTCTCTCTCTCTCTCTCTCTCTCTCTCTCTCTCTCACTCGGTGGCCTATTTGATAGCCTTTCACCCCGAGGACCCGGGTTCGATTCCCGGCGAGGGCTTCGGCATTTTCATACGTTATAAATCATCCGATCGTCTGCATTAGCCCAAGTGTGCACAATAGTCGGACGTTAAACACCAAAAAAAATCTTTCTCACACACACACACACACACACACACACACACACACACACACACACACACACACACACACAACACCATTAAAACAATTTTTGTACTCGAAGGGTGTTAAAACATAATAATACATCAAAATCGATTTTTAAAATCAAAATATTTTCTTTATATTTACGAAAATTAAAAAAAAACATTTATGAAATACTTCATGCTATAGAGCCTTATTATGTATTATTTTATTATCACTGTTAGTATTCTTATATATTTACTTCAAAAGTATTATTATAAAACATTATAATACTCTATTATATTGTAGGCAACATGACAGATATCTGTAATCATCATTACATAAGCTATAATTAATTAATTTAAATATAAACTATTTGTATTTAAAAATATGCATTTCCTAAAATTATGCTTGTGTAATTTATTACGTGGCTACATATTTACTGAGTTTCTTTTCAATAATTACACTAATTTGTTTGTGTTACACTAATTTGCGCTGAACTAAATTATGTTACACTAACTTCCGTTAAACTGAATTATCTTACACTAACTTACGTAGAACAGAATTATGTTACACCAACTTGAGTTAAACTAAATTTTGTTACACTAACTTGCGTTAAACTGAATTATGTTACACTAACTTGCGTTAAACTAAATTTTGTTACACTAACTTGCGTTAAACTGAATTATCTTACACTAACTTGCGTTAAACTAAATTTTGTTACACTAACTTGCGTTAAACTAAATTTTGTTACACTAACTTGCGTTAAACTAAATTTTGTTACACTAACTTGCGTTAAACTAAATTTTGTTACACTAACTTGCGTTAAACTGAATTATGTCACACCAACTTGCGTTAAAATAAATTATGTTACACTAACTTCCGTTAAACTGAGTTATCTTACACTAACTTACGTAGAACAAAATTATGTCACACCAACTTGCGTTAAACTGATTTATGTCACACCAACTTGCGTTAAACTAAATTCTGTTACACACGTTAAACTGAATTATCTTACACTAACGTTAAACTAAATTTTGTTACACTAACTTGCGTTAAACTAAATTTTGTTACACTAACTTGCGTTAAACTGATTTATGTCACACCAACTTGCGTTAAACTAAATTCTGTTACATTAACTTGCGTTAAACTGAATTTCTTACTTACACACTAACTTGCGTTTACGTTAAACAAAAATTAAACTGTTACACTAACTTGCGTTAAACTGATTTATGTCACACCAACTTGCGTTAAACTAAATTTTGTTACACTAACTTGCGTTAAACTGATTTATGTCACACCAACTTGCGTTAAACTAAATTCTGTTACACTAACTTGCGTTAAACTGATTTATGTCACACCAACTTGCGTTAAACTAAATTTTGTTTAAACTAAATTTTGTTACACTAACTTGCGTTAAACTGAATTATCTTACACTAACTTGAGTTAAACTAAATTTTGTTACACTAACTTAAACTTGCGTTAAACTGATTTATGTCACACCAACTTGCGTTAAACTAAATTCTGTTACACTAACTTGCGTTAAACTGATTTATGTCACACCAACTTGTGTTAAACTAAAAAAACTAACTTGAGTTAAACTAAATTTTTGTTACACTAACTTGCGTTAAACTAAATTTTGTTACACTAACTTGCGTTAAACTAAATTCTGTTACACTAACTTGTTAAACTGTTAACATTAAATTAAACCGTTACACTAACTTGCGTTAAACTGAATTATGTTACACTAACTTGCGTTAAACTAAATTTTGTTACACTAACTTGCGTTAAATTATGTTACACTAACTTGCGTTAAACTAAATTTTGTTACACTATTTTGTTTGCGTTAAACTAAATTTTGTTACACTAACTTGCGTTTAAATTTTGTTACTTGCTAACTTGCGTTACTAACTTGCGTTAAATTTTGTTACACTAACTTGCGTTAAACTAAATTAACTTGCGTTACACTAAACTTGTTACGTTAAATTCTGTTACAATAACTTGCGTTAAACTAAATTCTGTTACAATAACTTGCGTTAAACTGCATTCTGATACACCAACTTGCGTTAAATTCCGTTACACTAACTTGCGTTAAACTGCATTCTGATACACCAACTTGCGTTAAATTCCGTTACACTAACTTACGTTAAACTGGATTCTGATAGTTGCGTTAAACTAAATCCTCTTGCACTACCTTGCTATGAACTAAATCACTAACTTGCGATGTTACACTAACTTCACTTTAAAGAGAATTATGTTTCACTAAATTGCATTAAAGCAAATTCTGTTACACAAATTTGCGTTAACTGAATTATGTTGCACTACTTACGTTAAACTAAATTATATTATACTAATTGGCTTTAAACTAAATTATGTGACACTAATTTGCGTCACACAATGTAGTGTTACGAAAACGTTACACTGACTTGAGTTACACTAACTTGCTTCTGCTTAGATTAAAATTTTTGTGTAACACAGACTTCCGTTATGGTTATTTGCTTTGCACTTTGTTACGTTAATATTATTAACACTAACTTATTCTACATAAACTTGAGTTATAATAACAAGTATTTACGTTACACCAACATTCTCTATACTAGCTTTCGTTAAAACAACTTCCGTTTCACCACCTAAAACTGAACATATCTGTTTTCTACTGTTCCACGAAACTATTACATTATGTCGTGTTTCGTTCGTAAGTTTTGGAAAAAAACGAAAACACATAATTTATCAAATTCGGTTCATCAGGTTTTGCTCAGTTATATAGATCCTTAACTGGAGTTACTGTACTATTTTTTTAAAATGACGGTTGGATAATTTAAAAAAAAAAATTCGACAGAGTTAATATCAGAATCTTCACACAGCGATATGTCAATTTTTACGATGTTTTGCCTAATTTTCAACTTATGTTGCTAGATTTTTTTTTAGTATGAACACAATTATTTTATTTCATGTGGATATCCAAGAACAGTAAGAAATTATAATCCAAATCGTTGTTACAGTTTTTGTTGTCTTTTAATATTTTTTTTACCAAAAAAGAACTTTAAAACATACAATTTTTAAAATTAACACAATACAAATTTTCGTAAGAAGTTAACAAACCACACCTACTGTTCGATGGCGTGCCAGAACGGATAGACACCCATACAAATTTCAAAATCGATTTTTTTCACTATCATAATAATTTCCGTGAACTAATTTAATATTTTTGAAAAAGTAAAAAACTATTTTAAGTTCGTTGTAGAAAAGAATTAAAGTATAACTGTTCTAACGCAAACCAGCTGAATGTTTCTTAAATTTACAATTGGCAACAATGGGAAACAATTTTACAATTACAACACAATATAAAATAAAATTAAAACGCAGTGTTGCCACCACACAAGTTGAATAGCCTACAATGTTTTACTGGAATACTTGATACTGGAGTTCTGTAAATGGTTATCAATTTGTCAGTTAGGCCTAAAATCGGGAATACATTTGATGATTTGCCAAGTGAGTGTAGAGCGAGCAGTCGAGAGTGGGTTACCAGTCTTCTCTGAACACATGGGCTTGGATGTTCTGTCAGTAACTACGTATCGATAAGAACACAATGGGCTTTTGGGCCCTCTGCCTTTTAGGCATATTCGTCGGACCTGCTCTATCCACTAAGGTATTTTGTTTTTGTTCTTATTTTATTTATAGATTTTGTTTCGCTATGAATTACTTAACGTAAAAATAGTGAAAAATTGTAAAATTATACAACTTTGTATACGTTAAAATTTTTAATTGTTCACGTGCTTGACTAACGTTTCAAGTGTAAAAAGTTAAGGAAACTTTGTAAATTTATAAATAGTTTTATAAATTTTCGTCAAATTTATAATTAGTTGAGTTTTATTTGACCATTATTCCGTCATAAATTATAACAAGTTTATAGATAACAATTAAGTTTAATTTAATGTATTCGTATTTCTTTCAAATAAAAATTAAACGTTTTCACAATTGTTGAAATTAAATTGAAATGTTTAACATTTTTGTAATCGTTAAAAACTGGGAGTCAATAATTTTGTATTTTTTTTTAATTTTATTAATACTGGACATAGTGTTACTTTTAGTATCAATAAAGAACTTGAAAAAACACGTAAATTGTTCCAACATTGTTAGTGTTAAAATGAGGTGAAAAATCTTGTAGGAATAAATTAATATTTTTTTTAGCTTTGTGTAAATATTACTTGTGATATATTTAAGATTTTGATACAAAAAACAACGCGTTTGTCGGTTATGTATAACTTTTTCATAATTTATAAAATATTTATAAACTGATTAAAACCGCAAATTAGTGTTGTAAATTATATTTGTAGAGGTGTGGGAGTGGTTAGTACGGAGTGGGGGCGTTTTCAACCATGAATTTCTCCGTTTTTCAGAAAATATTTTGTTTTGAATTCCTGCTACACTATTGAAAGGAAAATTAACAGATTTTCATATCTCATGCTTAGCTTTAGTTACGTCTAAAAAATTAATTTTTAAATTTGTTATTTACATTTTATCTGATTTAGAACATAAACTCCTCTTTGGTTAAAGCTTCATAACAATGTGTATTAGCTAAGTAAACCAAAAATTAAGGACAGCCATTCTGACAAAGAAATGTTTTTTATGATTAATGAGTTTTATCAAAATTGGTTCAGTAGTTATTTTATCAAAAATTACTTTACGAAATCAAGTGAAATTTAAAGTCAAAATCAAATCAGTTCAACAACCAAACAAAATATCCTCAAAATTCAATCGTACATTAAGAATCAATATTTAAGTTAATATAATTTTTTTATTACATACAATTACAACTAGTCTAAGACTATCTAGCAATATTTTTCTGTCTACTGTCTGTGTGGTGAAAAAACGTCCAGAGTCGTCCTTCCCAATGCATTTACACTTAAATCATGTGTATCAATCCTGCACCAAGTCAACAGGTTTTTTTCTCTTCAGTCTCCTCACTTGTGGTACGTTGCCCAAATATACCACCTCTCACAGAGCCTTGCTGCATGTTTTCCAGCCATTTTACCTCTTCGGCCACAAAAGGCACCTTCAAATCCCGATGGATATCTGCATTGTAGATATACCACGGTGCTTCGACAATACTACGAAGCACTTTGTTCTGAAATGTTTGTATTATTTTCATGTTACTTTTCTTCGTGCATCCCCACAATTAAATACCGTAGGTCCAGACGGGTTTGGACTTGCTTATACAGAAGCAGTTTGTTATGTACGGACAATTCAGAGTTCCTTCCGATAATCCAATACATTTGACTGTACTTCATTCCAAGTTGAGACTTCCAACGAAGTTTAGCGTCCAAAGTCATCCCTAAATTGCAATTTGTTTGCATGCAGAACAATTTGTCCGTTTATCATTACTGGCTGATACACATAATGCTTGTTAGTAAAGTTGACATGAGTTGATTTGCCCTCATTCAGTTTAATTCGCCATTTTCTAGTCCATATTTCAACATTATTGATAGCTAATTGTAGTTTGTCAGTAGCTGTTTGAATGTCATGTCCAGCAAGTAGAGCGGTGTCATCAGCAAATGTGTTGGAACATCACCCCATCATTTTATTGAATATCACTAGTATAACGGTGGGGGTAGATTACCCCTGTGTAATGTGTTGCAGTGACTTACCGCCCTTATAGTTATCCCACATGAGCCAATTCTAGTGTAGTATAGTTGAAAAATCACTAAAATCTTTGTCAAAATAGTAAATACCACTACAATAAACATATTATTACTTATCAAATCTATACAAATTTGAGTTCTATTATTGTGATGGATTTTTTGGGGTTGTTGCAAATGTGAGCATGGTTTTTATGTTATTTTTATAATATTATTATTAATAAAAACTATTAAAATCCAATAACAACTAATATTACTGTTATCGTTTCACATATTTTTAGTCAAATCTGGATTTTATTTCTTGTCATACTTTGAAAAACATTTTTCGTTTACATCCCGTAAAAGATATTTCCGGTATCACTAAGTTTTAAAATTTTAAAATTCATAATTTAAAATATAATTGGAGTATTAAAAACGCTTCTCAATTTTATATAAATGTGACAGTTTCTTATTAATTTTTGTTTAAATAACAAAATGTTGTTTGGCAAACTTTTTTCTTTTCTTGTAAAAATTAAAATTTTGATTTATGAAAAGAAATTAAAGTGATCAAATACTTAATTGTTTGAATAAAATGAATGAAGAAATAGTTTTGTATTGAATAGTATAATACATATTAAAAACCACTTTGTGTAAAAAGAACAGTTTTGAAGCCCCGTTTCTAAATTCGGTCTTATGTATTTAAATTTATATTCACAAATTTTATATATTCTATCAGGTCTGCAGACACACGGATTTTAAAAGTTTCCGCTTCTATTTCAATAGGTTATCTTCCTTTTAAAACAGTGGCCTTTAAGATTAAAATATAATAAATTTAGTTATCGACACGTTAACTATCTCACTGTTATCTCTACAAAATCCAGTAAATACGACCTTATTCGTGCAATAACTCACAGGGTTCCTTTACAAACTGCAGTCAAATAACATTGACAAAAATAATACTTTAGTTTTTTTTTTTTCAACAAATCATTAATACAACACTGTAACTGCAGGTCCTTAGAGAAAGTCTTTCGTGATTGCTATTTTTATTTTTGTTTTTCTTGCTTTGAGGAAAATTAGAGATATTAGACCACTTAATTTTAAAATATACAGTTTTCCTAATAGAATATCGCGATTTAGTGAATCTAAAACTTAGATAAAATCCACAAATAATTCCGAAGTTGATTTATCCTGGTAAAGTGAATTTCACCGGTCTTCTTCTGTGACCCTTGCTGTCAAACAAAATTAAGTAATCACTGCTTCTTTATTAAATATTAGCTTCGTTTGCCGTTATTTTCGGTAACTTCGGAAACATTCTACACTAAGACTTTTATTGTACACTTTAGTTGGGAGAAAATGTAAAATTTGATGAAAATTTCGTGTAAAATTAGGCCTATATATAAGAAATTTGTCGTAAAAACACACAGTTAGTTGAATTTTATTTGTCCTATTATTCCGTCACGAACTGTAACAAGTAAGACAACAAAAATTT
>CM040183.1:21070184-21075184 GCA_022606455.1 Callitettix versicolor | reverse complement strand
AACACAAAAATAAAAATAATTGAACTTATATTTCAGAATTTTTCAGAATCCATCCTCTAAATATGTGAAAGAGATTCACACACACACACACACACACACACACACACACACACACACACACACACACACACACACACACACACACACACACACACACACACACACCACATAAGTTTAAAAAATACAAAAAATATTCCATAGGTCAAATAATAAAACATATATTTCATAATTTTCAAAAAAAAATGAAAAAATGATCGTACAATAAGGCCTAATTACCAATCTCCTGTAATGTAACAGGATAGGTGCTCCTGTAGAAATAATTTCAAAATAGACTAACGTGTTCAACAATTTTCTTCACTTTCAAATTTCATAAATTTAAAGACTCATTTGTGTCACATTACGAGTTTTGGACGTTCTAAATCAAGTACATGTTTGAAGTCGACAAAACATATATCCTCGAAATGAAATTTTTTCATATTCACTGCAAAACAATCACGAGTTTGATGAATTAAATGATTTTGCTTTTATTAATAGCCTATAGTTTTTATGTTTATAAATTATTACATTACTGAAACAATTTAAGTTCCGTGGGCAAAGACGCGACGGGTAATGCTAGTTTTACATAAAATTCGCCGGAAAACAGTTACACACGTTCCTGCCTCATTTATAACTACAACTTTATTTGCACAACTAAACCTTGAACATAACCATGAATGTGGGTCTGAACGATAACAGGTTTATCTATGCCGTACGCATGAATCCTTGATCCCTGTTGAAGATAGTCTGCCCTACAGCAATAGAGGACAGAGTAATAAGTCCTTGTAATAAGAGCTTGTAAAATAAAAGTAAACAAATTTTAATTTATTTATTTTAGTTATTAGACTAATATATTTATTATATGAAACATTCTACTACAAAGACACCGTACAAATGAATACGCGTAGTCATACAAACACTAAACTAAGGATATAACAAATTGTTCATTAATATTAATAAAACTAATAAATATATAAAATAAACAACAACGAAACATTTTATTCAAACATTTTTGAGGTTATGTTTTACTATTTCCTCTTAAAACGCCCAGCTAACCTAATTGTGGAGCCGGGTCTTGACACACAACCATTCTCAATTTGATTTTTAAAAAGCCAACGGAAGCGTACTGTATTAGCCAACAAACAAGAAGCCATCACGAAATGCGTACAGGGCGGGTCCTGGCGTCATGCAAGACTAATACTTCCTGTCTACAAGAATTTAATTTATTATCATTACCCATTTTGGATTCAGAGTTGGCTCCAGTCTTCTTCTGTATCAATAATCATTCTGTATCAAGTACGTTCGATATTTTGCAATACTGACCTTCTATTTCGTCCGAAGATGTAACAATTGACCGAGAGAAACGAGTTTGTTCAACTCGACCGTTCGCGTCTGATTTGTTTGTTACGCAATTTCAACCAACGAAGATACCTTGTATAAAACTCGAACGACGTATGAGTAAAATGTTTTCCATTCCTTTCCGTTTCAAGATGGCGGCTTCTGGTTTAAAAAATGACGAGTGTAGCTACTGGGTATTTCCTGTATTACTGGCTGAACGGCAAGACCCAATATTTTTGACTGCTTCATAAAGAAAGAGCATAAAATCTCCAATAACATTTTTCCAGTAACATTTTTCTTATATCATGGTTACAAGTTGAATTGTACTTTGAAGTACTAATATTCATTGTAACACAAGAAAATTCTATAGGCCTACGTTTGCAATGTTACTGTAAGTTCCGTATTTTTTAACCACAACTAATTTTTGGCGTAAAGGCCAAATACAACTTGAAGACCTTGGGTAAACGTTTTCATTAAGAGAAATCTGACATCTTTAGTCGGCTCCAAAGATTCTTTTTTTATGTTTTTCAGTTGACACCAAAAACGCCTCTTTTGTGTCATCGAAATAATGTTTTTCATGCTAAAAGAGTTAATTTCTGAAGTTATATAAACACTGCCAAATTTAACATAGCCTATATATTTACTTCGAATTCTTTGAATTTTAAATGAAGACACACATAGATCCCCTTTATAAAGAATTTTCGCAGGGGGTGCAGACTAGCTAGACTAGAGGATTTAGACATCCCTCGTGGTACCCGAGTCTAGCACACACTTACACTTACACTACACCTACGACTTTAACACTTTACACTCACACTTACGGGAGGCGATAACGCGCTTTTCGCCTTAAAATAACAAAAATGTAAAAAAAAACTTTAAGAATAAACGGCAAACGAATAGACCATAATACAACATAAAGAGGCAAGTCAGTTAGTCAAAAATGGATAATAAAACCACTTTTAGGCAAAAAAATGTTTTTTAATTAAATCATTACTATTAATATAGTAGTAATTATTATTATTGTTTTAGGAATTTCTAATATATTTTACTAAATATTCTTACAAGTTGAAACTAATTGTTTATTGTTTATTTTCTATTCTTAATTTACGTTTTCCTAATTTTATAAATTTGGAATAACGTTTAGGCGTTCCATGTGTTATTTTAAGGCGAAAAGCACGTTGAGGCTATTCTGCACCCCCTGCGGGGACCATTTGTTATAAATATATATGTTTATTTTATTCCGTGATTGTTAATTCCCTATACAACAATTAGAATTGTATTAATGCTTAATTTAAACAAAAAACAAACCTGATTTAAACATATAGGACTATCATATTACATGTATAATAATTTATCTTTTTTTTATCGCTGTTTTTATACGTCGTCTTTCAAATACCGAAAATTGAAATTTAATTTCAAATACCCAATCGTTTTTAAATTAAAAAATGTTTTAAAAGTTATTTTACATTATTTAACTAATTATTGTTGCAAAATTAAAATTAACTCGATTAATTAGTAATTTCATTTATGACTAATTTTGTTTTATTTGTAATCAAATTACATGTTAGTACAATGTATAGTGCGTATTGGCGTAACAGTAAATTTACGTTCAGCTTTACACTTATATAGAACAATTTATGTGTGCGATGTTACACAAAATTTGTCTACATCGAACTGTAGTTTGATGGACTTGCGTAGTAATAGAACACCGAATGATCTGGAACGTAGTCAAATTGAACAGTACAATTTGAATAAATCAACTTTTATGTTAACAAGAGGGTATCTGAATCTTTCTGATTCGATTCTTTTATAAATTATTTTTATATACAATCTACGTGAAATGATACTAAACAATAATCCATAAACGTTGTACTGTTTTTCTTGAATATTTGTCTAGAAAACATAAAACTTTTGTCACTAAAATCAGAATTAATTTGAAAAATTAGAAAAAAAATTCTGTTACTATTAAATTTTATTAGCTTATCCTGGGTTCAAAATGGCGGCGAACAATTTTAATTAACACGAAATGAGAGAAGCAGTAAAAAATGTATAAGACTTTGTTTGAGACCAAATGAAGGATGGAACTGTAGACATTTTGAGGCCTACTTCATGGCCACTTCGTAAAAGAAAGACTTAGGGACCTCTCTAAGCTTTTCTTTGATATTAAATAATTTTTAAGTATTCTTTTTCTATTCTACTTCTTTTCTGCTAGGATTATTATCACTATGATCAGTATAATGATCTGCCTTCTCTAGCTTCGTCAATTATACTATCATTGACTCGTTTCGAAGAACCTCCATCTTCAAAAACTATACCTATACTCTTATAAATGGAGGTTCTCTTTTTGAAGATGGAGGTTTTTCGAAACGTGTCAACGAAAGTAGAATTGATGAAGCTAGGGAAGGCAGACCATTATACTGAACATAATTTTTAAGTACTTCAAATTTTACTGTTTCAGAAAGGACATTAAATAATAATGATTTAACACACAAATTTGAGTTTTATAATTAATTTCCTTTTTTTCCTTTTGTATAGCATGTCCTCCTAGGCCAAGGACAGCAACTGGAAGTGGACACTCAGCAAGGGACGACTTTGCTTACAACTAAGGAGGAGCCAAGGATACTCATCGATTACTTTAAAGTAAGTATTGGCAACTTATTATGTACAGTACGTTCAGCAAACATTCAATTATAAAATAAGCGAGATGCCTCGGTGGCCTAGTTGATAGCGTACTGGGCTTTCACCCCGAGGACCCGGGTTCGATTCCCGGCCAGGGCTTGGCATTTCCATACGCTATAAATCATCCCATCGTCTGCATTAGCCCAAGTATGCACAATAGTCGGACGTTAAACACAAGAAAAAATATATAAAATAAGCAATGGAAATGAAGACGATCCGTTCAGATAATAACGGGATTTATTATAAGGGACTTTTTTATCTGAATGGATTGTTTTCACCATCGCGGATTTAATGTGAGCTAATTTTCAAAAATTAGGAATATCTTGTTTGACTTGAACTTGAAAATCCGATTTCAACGCTGTAATTAGCGTTAAAATCCGGATAAATCAGTGCATACGAAAATCATACGAAAACGATCCCTGATCGCCGTCAGATTTATTTTCGTATTTCCAACGGAATTTGAAACTTCTACTTTCTGAAGGTTTTAACGCTGATCACGGTGGTGAAACCAGATTTTTAAAAAGTCTAAGATGAAAAGGTTAATTATAATTTGTAGTTTTAATTTTGTCGTTTTATTTTAAAAAGACGTATTTTTAAGATTTGAAACCGCTACTAAACGAGTTCCATTGGAACCTGTTTTAAGAATTTTTTTTAGTACAATTATTCAAGTTATTATCAAAATCGAATTTGTGCCAAGTTTAAATCAAATTCAATTGAAATTTCTAACTAACTTTACAGTATTATATGAAATACACCCACACCCACACAGTAACACACACACACACACACACGCACGCATGCACGAGCGCGCGCGCTCACACACACACATACATATACACACACATACACACAAACACACATGCACACACATACACATACAAACACACATACACACACATACACACACATATACACACAACACACACACACACACACTCTCTCTCTCA
>CM040183.1:21065184-21067684 GCA_022606455.1 Callitettix versicolor | reverse complement strand
ACCTCCTTAGGGTGCACGTAGAGAGGATTTTGCAAAAATTGATTTTAACGTCTTTAAAATACTTACCCAGTCCAACTTTAATAATCAACGTATAGACTAGCCGAAACTATAATAAAGATTTAAAATTTTTAAAGGGTTACCAAAACATGTAGGGGTGCACGGAAAAACGATTTTCCAGTATTCAACCCCTAAAGAGGTAAAAATGAGGTACAACAATTTTTATTGGAAAAAATATGTTTTTCGTCTGACCTTCTTAAAACGGAACATAGTCACTCTTAAATATCAGTAATGAAATACATTTATCACCATTTCCCAAAACTCATACCCTAAAGAGATTGAAAGAGGGTAGAAAATGTAAAAAAGGGGTATACAATTTTCAAATTTAAGGAATATTTGTTTTGGATCGTATATGCTAGAAATATGCTACAAAACACAAATAATGAAACACATATTTCAACATTTTTTCGAATTCATTCCCTAAAGGAATGAAAATGTAAAAAAGAGGTATAATTATAGAAAAAAGAGTGTTTTCATTGGAGAAAATATCGGCTTTTCTTAAAAGTAAACATAAAATTTTAAAACACAAATTATGATACACGTAATTCAGCATCCCCCGAATTCATCCTCTAAAAGAACACAAAAATATAAAAATGTATAAATGTTTGTATTGGAGAAAAATATTTTTTATCGGATTTTCTTAAATTCGAATGGAACACGTTTGAAGACAAAACAACATATTCAGGTTATAATATTTTTTCATATTCACTGTAAAATAATCATGATCACGCTTTTATTAATATATTTTTTTCCTAAATTATGTTATTAATTAAACAGTTTAAGTTTCGTAGGCGAAGCTTCGACGGGTAATGCTAGTTAATAAATATACTACATTTTATTTATAAAAATGTATTAAGGCATTTTGAGAGATACTTAAAGCAGTTTACTTAAAACAGATGGAAAACGAGTTATGAAGCTGTCATTGTAGCTTGAAATGAGCATGTGATCGTAAAATAGGGGTCATTCCAAAGTGTAAATAAATTGTGTTATTTGTTATCTCAATTTTTTTTAAATTTAATTTCACCTTCGTAATTAGTTCAAACCTGTATAAATTGACATTTTCTTAAAATTCTTTTATTGCAGTAATTAATCTGAAATTCTTATTGCAGTTAAGAATAGGTTTATAGGTCATGAAAACTATACGAATTTGTTATTTAACGAGTGGAACAAAACAATAAACTTGAACTGCACACCCAACATGGCAGCTACAATACACATAATTTGGTCTAAGAATGTCTGCAAAAGTTAAATAGGTTGGGTCAGAGTAATAATGTTGGACACGTTGGGATCGAGGGACACGATAAAGCAGATAAACTGTCAAAAAAGCGGACAACTTATATGACCAGAAACTCGTTGTATAGCGGACTTGGACAGGTTTCAAGAGGAAGATGTAACCTGTGAGAAGATATGCGTGGTGTAAGATTGGCCAAGGAGCTGCAAGGGTTCGCTGATAAACATTGCACTTTGATGTAGACTGCTCAGCCCTGATGTTTGTAGAATGCCATTAATTTGCATTTCACTCTGTGCTCTACGCCCAGCCTATGTTTTACTAATGGACCGTTCACTTCGCTTCTATTCATAGAATGGAAGTGTTGTGCACTTCTCGCCATCATTTATCCTTGTACACACAGATTGAACTTATCTTATTGTGTCATCTGTTATTGCAGTCAACGAGCAGATATTGACCCCAACAAATTGATCAATTTTACGCCTTATTTCAAAGGAACTATTTAATCGATATTAATGTGATTTGTGTCATTTCAATCAAAGTCCAATCACAGTCTATTGTATATTTTATTTAGCGTACCTATGACTTCTTAACACGGTTGCGAAAACAAATGGGCGAAAACAAATCTATTAATATATTTAACTGCAGAACAGTATTTATTTTTAAATTAAAACTTCTAGAATTTTGCGCCGAATGTTATGAGTACCTAAATTTGGTTCGAAGTTACCTTGTATAAAGCCCGAACGACTTATGCGTAAGATTTTTCCCCATTCACTTCCGTTTCAAGATGGCGGCCTCTGATGTACAATAACTAATATAAACAGTTTTAACCAAACGCAATAATGATTGTTTTAAAATTTGGTACGAAGATGTTATATATATATCTTCGTATGTGTAAGATATTTATCTATTTACTTCCGTTTCAAGATGGCGGCCTCTGATTTAATTATGACGAGTGTACACAATTAAACACATCAAAGCCAATCAAACACATTGGCCAATTGTTTTGAAATTTGGTAAGAAGGTACCTTGTATAAAGCCCGAAAGACATATGCATAAGATTTTTTCTTATTTGACAAACATCAATGCAGTTTTTTAAGTAAATAGAAAATTTAAATTTCGCTATTTCAAATTTATTTATTTTAGCCTATTTAAGACAGGTATAAGAAATACGTTTATACGAATGAATACGTATAATTTAATTATACATAATAT